>JAOEHX010038223.1:0-39565 GCA_025448015.1 Bolborhynchus lineola | reverse complement strand
CTTGAGAGTATTGTGTGCAGTTCTGGTGTCCTCAACATAAAAAGGACATGGAACTGTTGGAACAAGTCCAGAGGAGGACCACGAGGATGGTCATGGGACTGGAGCACCTCCCGTATGAAGATAGGATGAGAAAGTTGTGGCTGTTCAGCCTGGGGAAGAGAAGGCTGCGTGGAGACCTCATAGCAGCCTTCCAATATCTGAAAGGGGCCTACAGGGATGGTGGGGAGGGACTTTTCATTAGGGACTGTAGTGACAGGACAAGGAGTAGCGGGTTCAGACTTAAACAGGGGAAGTTTAGATTGGATATGAGGAAGAAATGCTTTAATGTAACACTGATGAGGCACTGGAATGGGTTGCCCAGGGAAGCTGTGAGTGCTCCATTGGTGGCAGTGTTCAAGGCCAGGTTGGACATAGCCTTGGGTGATATGGTTTAGTGTGAGGTGTCCCTGCCTGTGGCAGGGGGATTGGAACTAGATGAACTGTATTGTGTTTCATTGTTGGAGACTATTGCAGCAGCCTTTTTTGATGTCATTATTTGTGCTTCTTTCTGCTGCTGCTTCCACTTAAGGTCCTTTCCAACCCTAACTATTCTATGATTTATGTTTCTTTAGCAAAATTGCTTTCTGAGGCATTTGAATAAATTACTTCATATAATCAGTTGTGCCATAGTCTTCATTACTTTTAAAGGTTAATTAACTCTACCATTATTTCTGTTATTTTTTTTAATCCCTCTTATTCTTATCAAGCCCCAGATGTGGATTTATTTGGTATTATTTGGCCGCCAAAGGGGAAGCGATGCTTCTACCAGTCTAACCACTGTCACAACCCATCATGACAAATGGGCTCCAGGTCCTGGGGCCTGGATCTTTTTCCACCCACTTCATTCTACTTCATACTGTTGCTCTTGTGCCAGGTAATTTATTCCCCTGACCAGGATGTGATGCTGCACAGGTGCCAAAATTGCTGTGACATTGCTATTTGCTGATAAATTTGTAGATATTAGAATTCATTGCTTGCACTGAAGGTGAGAGAGTTTATCCTCTGCACATCTTCTGTGTGGGGACAGATGCAACCTTTATGAAGGGTATTCTGGTGGGGGGTTTACGTTTTTGTTTTGTTGGAGAAGTTGGAGGGAGAGGAATATAAGGGAATAGCATATTTCTGGGGCATGAGTGACGGGATCTTACCCAGCTCAGGATGTTGCAGTGGGAAATGTATTTCATTGGAGACCTGGGTAGTACTGAGGAACAGGGATGACATTCAGTGCTGAACAACAAAGGCAGGCTTAGAACAAGACATACTTGGTTATCAGTCATATGATCTTACTTTATGTACTTATTGATTTTTAGAAGGCAGACATCCTGGGATTCTGGAAGAGAAAGTTTTTACTGTTTTGAACTATGATCTCTGTATCCAGAGGCATAGCTTCAGGGGTGTCTTTCAGACCTCTTTATCAGTTGCTGTGTGGCCTTAAGGGAGAAGCTCATGTCTTAGTGCTTATGGGGAGCATACACAGGTGACTCAGCTGAGCTACTCAGAGTGAGTTACTGCCATTTTTTCTGGGAACTGAGCAAAAGCTTACCTAGTTGAAAGGTGACCCAAGGGTTTCCTCTGGAGAGATGACCATAGAACAGTGTCTTGTATTCCTTGTGGATAGTTTCAGCAGAGTGAAGGTGCTGCCCATGAAGCCAAATGTGCGTCTGCCCTTTGCTTGTCCTGAACAGTACTACTGTGGCTGTCACAGCAATATGTATGTACGGACCTGTCCACTCATCCTGTTTGTTGGCAGGTGTTGTGGAAACTATCCTCCTCCATTTCATCCTTTCTGCTGCTGCTTCCACTTGCTATATGGTGTCATTATCAATTGTACCCTCCCTGCTTCAGGAATCCTCATGCAATAGTGAGGATTAGGATGTGCAAACTTGTCAACTGTGTTTGCTTAATAAATATACATTCTTTGTTCACTTTGTTGATGTGACAATGTGTTTTGGCAGTTGGCCATATCTGTGGTTATATGATTGTGCTTTTTCAGTGTTGAGAAAGGAGTAATTCTAGGAGTGGAAAACTTACAGTCCTCAGTCATGCTGGGTTGCAGTGGCACAAAAGCTCTTGAACAGCTCTGCTGCAGTCTGTTTCTGAAGAGCCTTGTTCTTAAGCTTCAGCTCTCTTGTTTGCATATTATTTTGTGAATTTGCAAGTATAAGTTGGTTTTCAGATTTTATGATTTTGATTGTAAGCCATTCACAATTGTTTTGAGTGTCAGAGTTTGTGTTTGGCTGGAGTATTTGTTTTGATCTCTGCCTTCTTGAGGGCTGAAATGAAGTACCTGCATGTTTTTCAGCTGGACCTTGCAAGGACTGACATCAGCCTTTGGCATCTCTGCTTGTTTTGTGTAAATTCCTTGAGGATTTTGAGATTTGCAGAAGTGTGAGAGATTGTCCATCTCATGTCCGTAGACTTCACAGAGATTATGATGCAATCCACTCTAAGAAGCTTAATGTAAAATTCCATAGGGTTGAAAGAGTTGCTGCAAATCAAATTACGATCTGGCATGAAATATGACATGTGGCTATTAAAAATGGTCCTGACTGAGGCTGCCATGGATTCCCCCGGACCTGTGGTCTCTGTTCTCCTGGGCTTTTTGCCCATTACGTAACAAAACAGCAATGAACAATTTGATGACATTAGTGGTAAGCTGCGTGGTCCACTGGATTTTAGTGCTGTTCTATGGGATTTAGGTAAAATGTGCTCTCTGGGGAATGGAGGTAGGGAGGAAATGGCTTTTAATAGCATTAGTGTAAAGGCAAACTTACAGCTTTCATATGATTAATAAATGATCCAAAAAAGGGTGATGAGAAGAATTCAGACAACTGAGAATATTGGGGGTTTTGGTAGTTTGTTGTTGGGGTTTTGGTTGGGTTTTTTTTGTTTGGTTGGAGGTTTTTTTTGCTATTTTTTGTGAGGAAGTTTTGGGGTTTTTTTGGTGGTGGTTTTTTTTTTTATTGTCTCTTTTGGTTTGGTGATTTCATTCAGAGTATCTTCACTACTCTTGGATCCTGCCAGTTTAATTTCATACTGTTCTGTAGTTCAGGAGTGCGTGTGGGTTTTGGTTTGTTGTTTTTTTTTTTTTTTTTTTTTTTACATATATACTTCTTCAGTGCCTGCTTCTGGGAATGTGCATCAGTGTCAGTAAAAACTGGATTTCAAACTGGATCCAAGTACACGATTACAATGATGGGAGCATGCTGAGATTCCTTTCTTAACTACCAACCACATACTTTTTGTATAACAGCCTCACTTAGAGTTCAGTTTCTGGGATTTGGTGGGTGGGGGGTGTGTGTTAAGCCTGACAACTGAAGAGAATAACTGAAGTAACATAAACCATGGTTTCTGTAGTGTAAGAGCAGTTACCTTATGTTGAACCCCTTGGGGTGCTGCATCCAGAGAATCACAGGAGCTGTCTGCAGAAGTCCTGGCAGTTGTGTGGGTGTGAATAGTGTAGCGTAGTACCGGAGGGTCTGTTGATTCTGCCCTCTCTGAAGAGAAAATAACCGATATATCTGCAAAGTGTACAGTAAAATAAAAAAACCCTGAATGTGGGGGAGAAGAGCTGATATTGCAGTTGAAAAAGCAACTTCTGGATTTTATGGCTTTCTTTTTTTTCCTCAAGCTTAATGTTGGCTTTATGGAGTTAGTGCATATAATTCAGAAACACGGCTCATCCTCTTTCATAATTATACTTCTCATTGTTTGGTAATGCTCTTTATACCTTATTTAATCATTTTGTTTTGTCAGACAGCTGTAACATTAAGTCCATGAAAGCAGTGGAGTTGGGATAACCGAGGAAATGGTGTTCAGTGTTGGCTGTCACGTGTGGGCAATGGGACAGCCAGTACACACCAAATATCCCAGCTACATCCCAGCCAGCATCCCTCAGGCACCAGTGCCTCTCCTGCACGGTGCCTGCCTGTTGGCTCCAATTGCAGAGTAACCCGCATATTTGTTTAATCTTGGATAACATGTTCTATGGGGAGTGGATGTTTGTTTCATTACTGTGATGTGCCCTGCATAGCAAAGTGCATTTTTATTTTAAAGAAAGTGGTGCCAGGCATAATATTTTAATTCCCTAAATTTTTTCCATGTAGAATCAACTAAAGGGTCCTGCACACCTTAAGGCTTTGTAGTGAAATACAGCAGCAGGCAAGTACAAGTCATAACTGTGACTGTTGGGATTAAACCAAAATAATTGCAAACCCTTGAATAACAGGCCATGACTATTAAACCTGTGAACAGAGCTGTAATTTTCTGTGAGAGATTCTTGCAGGTTGCAGTGTTAAGCTATTCCCTGGTTATTAAAGACCTGATTGCACATGGGGATAGATTAGAGCAGAGCTAGATGGACAGAAGCATTGGCTGATTTGTGGCAGATTAGAGTGCTTTTTGAACATAAGACCACGTATGGTTAGTGGTCAGAGTTCCAGCTTAGTGTTCCCAGGCAGCAGCTTCATTTATTCAGCAGCAAGGAGCTGTGCTATTGAGTAGAATAAATAGAATCTGCCTAATGTGCAAGATCTTGAGTAACATCTGGACTTTCCAGGAGCTTGGATGGCTTTCTTCCTGGCTTCAGAGGTCTGCCACGTGCTGGGGAGTGTGGCCACTTCAGAAAAAATGCAGCTGGCGCAGATGGGTTTGTATCTGGCTTACTGTTAGAGAAGCAGCTCCTTCTGCAAAGGAGATGTGTGTACTACTGAGAATGGTTATCATTGTTTGAACTAGAAATCAGAAAATGCTCTTTGAACTCAGGTCTGTTTAGCTCTAAATGGTTATTTTGTGAGGAAAAAATAGACTGTATTTCAACATTATTAAAATCCATTAAACTACAGGATGTCTGTTCGGATGAATTTAGACTATCAAGAATAAGTTTGCATAAATCTGAAAACAGAAATTACTGGGTTTTAGATTTTTTTTTTTTTTTTTCATTTGAAGGTAAAGCTTTAACTTAACAGTGCATAAGCTTAATAATTTTGTATTTCCAGATTAACTTGCTTTGGTTTTGTACTACATAAACTATATTGTATTTTATTTTCACTAAATTGATTTTGACTTCAGGCAAAAAATGCATAGCGTCCTTGTGTGAGAAAAATACCATAGGTGATCTTAAGGTCCTTTCCAACCCTAACTGTTCTGTGATTCTATGATTCTATATAATGGAAACCATTATGTGTCTTACTTTCTCAATCTGCATCGAGGAGCTGCTTCACTTGCTCAGTATTCATGGTTCATCTAGAGGATTAAATGTTTTTCCAGAGGGAGTTTTCCTATTCTTGAGTGAAAACATTCTTGAATTGCTCTTCTGGACCTTTATTCTGAAGTGCCTCTGTTCAATGATTCCACATTATTCAGATGCTAATGTGCAGTGGTCTCTCTTGTGAATGTCTGTCCAGAGACTAAAATTAGCATATTAGGAATAGATTTGAAAAAGATTTTTTTTTTTCCTTTGTGTACTTATGTTTTATAAATAACTTTGAGGGGAGGATGGTATATTTTATGAATGATTTCCAGAGTTGAAATCCAGTGGGCCTATGAATGGTGTGGCATTTCTATTACCCTTGTCCTTTCTTCAGAAGTGGATTCTTTCTGTTATTAACACCTACACAGTAGGGATGGTGCAGTGAACTCACATATTTACTACTTTAAATATTTGCATTCTGATGATATTTTCTGATGGAAAAGTGCAAGCAGAAAAGATAGTGCTTATTTGGGCAGTAGGCTTCTTGCAGATGGCATCTGAGAAATGGAGAATGTTGAAATATTTGGCAGGAACTGGATTTCTTCCACTTTGGAAGAAAGTGTTTTAAAATCTGTTCTGTATAACTTTGATTCAGAAGTGTATGTGAAAGCATGTATGTGAAATGCATCTATAACAGTTACAAATGCGATATAGAAATTATTAGGTAATTGAATCAGTGAAGAAGGTGTGGTTTGGTTTGTTTGTTGTGGTGTTTTGGTTTTTTGTTTGTTTGGTGGTTTTTTTCTCCCCACGGCTTTGTTGGCTGTAATTATCTGTGTGGCCCATTTTCTGCTTTTCTTATAGTGAAGAAATGTAGTCCTCTTCTGCCTTTTGTTATCTGTCTTCAGCATCTTTACTGAAGCCAGATTGTTGGGGTTTTTTCTATAATAACTGAGCTGATAAAAATAAAGTGAGAATTAGTTTTTTTTGTAAGACTTTTAATAATAACTGATAGCCTTGGGTGCAAGGAAGCAGACTTGGTGTTGAATAGCTTGTTCCTAAACCTCTTCCTGAGATAAAACACTGTTGCAATTGATCGCTAATAGCATTGATAGTTCAAATAGTGAAATAAGAATGTGTCTGAAGTTTGTATGCCAGGATAATGCAGTGGTATAGATTTGCATATCCATGCACATGTTGGTACAACCTTTTTTAGTGGAGAACCTTATTCCTGTGCTGGAGGACAATTATTGTTTGTTAAGCATGAATCCAAGGCAAACTTGAGCTAAACTCAGTTCCAAAATGAAAAGCTCAGTTTGCCAGGAGGAGGTGTGCGTGTATGTACAAATGTAGCAAGTTTTAGAGGCTTAGTTTTGCTTCAGTTAATCTTTAAGGTTCTGAATATTCCATCTCTTGTGGTGTAAAGGCTTGTCTTTCCTGGTGTTTCGTGCATCTTCACATAGATAGAGGTTAAAACTACCGCGGTCAGTGTGTGGATACTGCATAACATCTATTTCTGTCTTGATTTATACACTTTTCTGGCTCATCTTAAAGAAATTCCAAAGCCACATTTTCATTTTATGTGTATTGTGTATATTCAGGGAAGGCCATATATTTATGGACATATAAAAGACAAATTTACTGCACTCATGCACCTGATGCTTTCAGAACAGTTTGGTTCTGTTCAGCTCAACCTGAGTCCTCTCTTTCCTCCTGGAAGGACAACTCAGCAAAAACTGCTTCTGATGCAGTTTATTTGATGTGGAACTTGGTTTGCCATCTCCCTTTGCATGAGGGAGCTAGGGGAAGTTGATCCAGCAATTATGACTGTTTGTCTCGTATTTGACTAATGTTTGGGATGCTATTCTGACTGCATCTGACCCAGAGGTGCTTCAGAAGGAGCGTCAGGCTTATTTTCCTTCACTGATAGCCTCAGGGTTGTGTGACTGCTGGAAGGCATGCTCTGGCCACGCATCTGGGCTGGAGGTTAACTGAGCAGGGCTATCACAATGTGTTTTGGTGTATGAGAGCACTATTGGGTTTCAGCTGGGACTGAGTCCACTGCTGGATGTGCCACTTGCTGTGAGAGCTAAGGAGGTGTCAGGAGCTCAGAAAATAAATCCTAGTTCTGGCAGAGAAGAGTGAGAGGGTGTCTTGGTCTTTGTTGTGATACCAAGAGGAGTATTGGAGAGAAATGATAAAGAGCAGAAGGGTGATAAGAAAAAATAAAGACAGACCCCGATAGTATTTGGGAGCCAGCCAGAGTGTAAACAAATCATCTGAGAGGTGAATGTGGACTGATATCAAGTGAGGAGAGGCTGTGAATGGATAGGAGAATGTAACTTAAGAGCATAGATCAAGAGGAAATGTTATCTTGATCCTACTGTTTGGAAAACTGTAGGAGGGAAGATGTGAGATGAAATGGAAGAGATGGGTATATTTTAGTCAAAACCTAGAGAAACAAAGCCCTATCATCCTGGGTGGGCTGATAAAAGGAAGTCATCACAGTATGTGCTTGAAACTTAGTAGCAGGATGGAGAGGGTGTAAATGTGTATGGTAAGGAGGGAGGGATTGAGTATTTATAGATCTGTTATCAATTCTAACAGTGTCAAAAGCACAAGATATAGGCTAAAAGATTAGCAAACCCAAAGGAGTTGGAGTTTGAGTGACAATCTCGCCATCTGAAATTTGCAGAGTAGTGAGGTTTAAAATTATGGTACTGTGTGTAATAATATAAAATAATTAAATTAGATAAGTATTGAACAACCTTAAATTATTTAGTTTCAATGTATGGTAAAGTTCTTAGTTTCAATGTATGGTAAAGTTTTCTTTGCCTCCTTCGTTGTGAAATTGTTTTGACAGATTTTTTTTTTATTTTACTATCTTTTTTTCCCCATATGGAGAAGCGAGTGAAGAAGAAATAGCATGTGTCACACAGCAGTGACTAGTTTCTGTCATTAAAGGTGCAAGTTGAAAATGTGATATGCTTGGCAGATGTTGGAAAGCCAGTAAGTCATTTTACTAATGGAATCAGATGGCTGTTTAGTTGAATTTGTTCTGTCTGTTACACAGTTGAAAGATGCATGAATGTTATGCAATCTGGGACTCAGATGGTTAAGCTGAAGAGTGGAACCAAAGGACTAGTTCGTCTCTTCTACCTGGATGAGCACAGAACCTGCATTCGATGGAGACCATCCAGAAAAAGTGAAAAGGCAAAAAGTAAACTTCTAGTATTTCTTTTAGTTTCTGGGGAAGTTCAGTATTAGAATGTGATCTACAGAGGGTTTGATTAAATAAATGCTTTTTGATGTTTATTTCAAATGTGCTGTGATTCTTACATGCAGATTTTCAAGACTGCAGGTAGAGTTTAACCAACTACCAAAAGTTCAAGATTATGAAAGGAAGGCAGTGTAGTTCAGTCTGATGTCAACATTTTTCATACCTCTATATGAATTATGAGCAAACTGAAGATAACTACACGGAACTATTTTAAATATATACATCGCAGATTTAAATACAGAACCTAGAAAAGTTTAGATTGGTGTTTCTTAATCTTAACTGTGATAATTTTCTTTAGACATTATTAAATCTTGAAGTCAATGTGTAGCATTATTTCTTACTGAAACTGTTTCTGCTGTACTGTTTTAAATTTGAATTTGAAATTAGTGGTTTATTGAATAAAATAACAACTAGAAGTTCATAGGACTGTCAAGGAGGCTTGAGATTAAAAACAAGCAATTGGGAAGGCTACAGACAGTGAGAGTTGATGCTTTTGGTCCAGTGAGTGGTGGCTAAGAGTTGTTGTGTTGAACAGCATAGCTGTTCATGTCATGGCACTGGGAACCGTGTTCCATTACTGTGCTAGGGTATCCCTGCCTTCCGGCTCTAGAGAGCACAGCTATGATGTGATGAGTCCCTTTGGAGCTATGCAGGCTTTCACTCATTGATGGGAAGACACTTGGTATCTGTATCCTTGTGCTCCCTTTTGAGTAGCCTGCAGTCCTCTGCTGTATCAAGGAGCACTCAGAGCTGTGCTGTAACCTGCCTGTATACATGCACTGGCCCGCCTACAAGGCGGCTGCACTGTACATGTGGCTTGGACAGAGCAAGGATAAACCTAGAAATCAAAAAGTGCTTTGGGATATGACAGTGTAACATTAACAAATGTTTAATGACATTTTGCCTGAATAATTCAGAATTACTAAAACCAGTAAGAGGTTGAGTTGATATCCAAGCATTCAATTTTTGTTTTCCCTTTTCCCAACAGTTGTCATTGATTCTATTTACAAAGTCACTGAAGGCCGGCAGTCTGAAATCTTCCACCGCCATGCAGAGGGGAACTTTGACCCGAGCTGTTGCTTTACCATTTACCATGGGAATCACATGGAGTCACTGGATCTGATTACATCTAATCCAGAGGAAGCTCGCACCTGGATCACAGGACTGAAATATTTGATGGCTGGAATAAGTGATGAGGACTCACTTGCCAAGCGACAGAGAACACATGATCAGTATCCTTTTATGAGCCTGAGCTCCAGCTTCTGATTCAGTGTTTCTGGCTTGTATTTTTTGTGTTTTAGTGACTTCAGCACAGGGTGTCGTTTCACCTGCTGTTATGTGATCAAAAACCTTACCATTGATTGTGATGAAAGCTTGAGTAATGAGTTTGACATGGACACTTACCTGTGCAATAAAACATCAGCTGTGCCTTAGGGGTTGGATTAAGCTGCATTGAAGTCAGGGGATACCACATAGCAGCCTTCCAGTATCTGAAGGGGGGATATAAGGATGCTGGGGAGGGTCTCTTCATTAGGGCCTGTAGTGATAGGACAAGGAGTAACCGGTTCAAACTTAAACAGGGGAAGTTTAGATTGGATATGAGGAAGAAATTCTTTACTGTAAGGGAGGTGAGGCACTGGAATGGGTTGCCCAGGGAAGTTGTGAATGCTCCATCCCTGGCAGTATTCAACGTCAGGTTGAACAGAGCCTTGGGTGGCATGGTTTAGTGTGAGGTGTCCCTGCCCATGGCAGGGTGGTTCTAACTAGATGATCTTAAGGTACTTTCCAATGCCAAGTATTCTATGATAGTCTTGCATTTTGTCAATGAAATTCTTGTGGAAGAGTCAAGATAGTAATTTCTAGTTACCTCAGTAAATACTAACCCCAGCATGATTTCAGGATTTCTGTCATCTTCTGTTTGCCCAACTATGTTTTTATTCTTCTGCAAATTGCAAAGTCCATTAGAAGACACTGTTTTCTAGGTACTACTAATTGAAAACTTGAATTCATTAGCCTCTGCACAAGTGAAACTCCGTGTTTTTAGAAGTCTTCAAGTAAACTGACTAGTAATTCCTTGTCATCTGTTTCTCTTGGTCAGTGTATGTCAGATATGTGTCTGCTTCTCAGCCTCCGTTTATTGTCAAGAGTGCTAATCTTTAAAGCTCCTTAAATGTTTTTTGTAACCTAGCAACCAAAATGAACTTTTTATAAAGATCATGTCCATTGAATATTTCCTTGATGTGCTTGCTTTCACAACAGTGTTGACTCGTGTTTTAGGCCAGGTTGGACTGGGCTTTGAGCAACCTGGTTTAGTGGAAAGTGTCCTTGCTTGTGGCAGGGGAGTTAGAACTGTGTGATCTTTTACAAACCAAACCATTCTATGATTCATTCTATGTTAAATACAAAAAACAGTCTTCCCACTAAACCGAAACCTCCCCCAAACCAAATGAACCAATGAACAACAAAGCCCATATTGACTAAAATTGTAGCCTGTCTCTTCTGCCACATGTAAATCTACAGTGGTCACTTGTAAATATTCCTTCTGAAGAATATGCACCAGGTATTTTTAATTTGTATTGCCAGTGTTTAATTCTGAGACAAGATAGGCACAGATCCATTTGGGGGATAAATTGCATGGTGTGTTGCACACATGCTCAGTTTGCTATATTTCTCCACAACTTTTCCAAGCTGCATGTTCTCTACTCACAAAACATCAAGTCTCATTTGTGGTGTCAAAAGGGGCAGCTGGGAGACTGCAGACAGAATGACCCCATACCAGTTCCAGCTAGCATAAGAACTCGGCAAAAGCTGCAAAGGGATACGCGTGCAAAGAGGGGGTAAAAGGTACTGGTTAGAAAGTGGAGAAATTCAAGCAGAATGGGGGGAGAAGTGGAAGATGATGTTGAAGCAAGCTCAACAGTATTTGAAAAGTTAGAGTATCTTCTCAGAGAGGTTAGTAGAAGAAATGAGAGTGTGAAGGGGCTGGTATTGTGAACCTGTAAATAATAGTCCAAACCACTACAGTTTTAAGCTTTTAAATGAAACTGTAGAGGGGCAGGGAGAGGGGGGAGAGAAAAACTTGGTTTAGTGTCAGCTCAAACCCGTGTAAACCTGCAGAACATCCCAATAAAGGTTACGTTAAAGATGAGCTCTACGCTGCATGAAGAATCACCTCTTGTTTTCTGAATTTGACAACTGTTGGCTTTATTTGATGCCATTTTGCCCCTGTGAGGGGAGAAAAAGCAAATGTATGGGCACTATCCATTTTCTGTGTGCCACTTACAATTCTGATGCCCTCTGGAAGTGTAGCACAAGGTGAGGACAGTGATATTGGAGGTAAAGTGGTGGACAAAGAACTTGTCCAGAGATGGAAGAGTTATACAGATACGAGTGAAAGAACTGCATGACAGTCTTGGAGGAGAGAGCATGGAAAAACAGGAATGGTTAATTTTTAATGAGGTTCTTATGGAAGCCAGAGGCCGATAATCATGTACTTGGGCTGGTTTAACAGTCTTCCTTATTCTATCCTTTTACACTAGATTAACGTCACCCCTTATACAGATGGCTATTGAGCTTGATTCCTTAGAATTGAGTCACAAAACCACCAGCCCTCAAATATAACTGTCTTAGTTGCACCAGGCAGGAGGTGCAATAGCAAATTGTACCACAGGGTGTATAGTAGTAAAAATGCTTTGGTTTGGAGTGAGTGTGTGGAGAACAATGTAGATAGAACCAGATCCTTGCCAGCAATAATTTTATTTCACAGTGTTCCTGTGATAACAATAATGCAGGCTGTGGGAAGTCTTAATGCAAATGTTCTGCCTGGAAGCTTTGACTTGAGGAAAACGTGGTTGTGAAGGCTGGATTAAATAATGTCCAAGTTTTTCTCCCTGGAAGATGTTAAGGTCCTCTGCTAAGGAGGATTACTTCCCTGCCCAAGAAGAGTTGGGGCAGAGACTTGTTCTCCTGAATTTGAGTCTTGTCCCTTCCCTCCTAATTGCTCTGTCTCCCTTTGCTGTGAGGAAATTGCATTCTTGTACCCTTCCTTGACACATTTGTAGCTGGGTCAAACAAACCTTTGAGGAGGCTGACAAGAATGGAGATGGCCTGCTGAATATTGAAGAGATCCACCAGCTGATGCATAAACTAAATGTTAACCTGCCCCGCAGGAAGGTCCGGCAGATGTTTCAGGTTGGTAGTCTCTGACACAGTTTTGCTGTGGTAAGATAGTGCCAGTTATGGTCTATTTCTGGGCAGATCTAGAATAGGATTTGCAAGTTGAGGCTTTAAACTCTGTCCTTTCCGGCACCTCAGACTTTGTTTGAGCCTTAACCTTTTTGTAGACAAGGATGTATCAGGATGTTTTAATGATGTGAACCACATAGAAGACAATTTATTAATATTACTTTTTCAGATGCATGATTGTTTTCATCTCTGAACTGAATTGTTCTATGCTGGCATTGATGAACAATGAAGTTACTCAGTTTCTATTGAAATACTTTTTCATTTCCTTTATGGAAAATTGCTTCATAGAAACTGGCTTTATGACGGTAATTGTTTTGTTGTTTTTTTTTTTAAAAAAGCTTCCTCTTACTTAGCCAGAATAATTTTTTTTTGCTTCTGTCTGAAAGCAGGTACCATTTTCCACCAGCCCTAGTATTTACTGTAGGAAAGAAGAGATAAGCCAAGGACATAATGAAGAGCAAAATATATTTTTCTTAACTCTTCAGAAACAGTAGCAGCCTAAAGCTGGTTTGCTATAAAACATGGGAAAGTTGAAGAATCTTCTGTGGTCAGAAGTAACTTGTTTTTCTGTCATAAACCCCACATTAGAGATACATCTGTGGGGTTTTCAAGTTACTCCCCAATGGCTTAAGAAGTGTGGAAACTGGTGGGGTTGTGTTGTAGTAATGAATTCAGGTTGTACTTGTTCCCACAAATGATATATATCATTTAAGATATGTAGTAGATACAAAATGCTTTAAAATCCAACTCAGCACCAGATAGCTGGGAATTATTTTCTTCTCGGCTTACTTTGTGATCTGAGTTTATAGCTCAGATGGCATTAGAATTAACAAGATGTAATGAAATGCAGCTCCCTTAGCTCCTCAGGTTTTGCTGATACTGTTCACTGCTACAGGAGAGGGAGGGAGTTGTGAAGCCATGTACTGAGAGGAAAAATAATGTAGTTCTGTCTGCACTGTTAAACTGTCTAGGAATGAGTGCTAGAGCACTCTAGAAACCATTAGCCTTTGTATAATCAGAGGCAACTTTTGATTAAAAACGAAATGTTTCACTTACTTTCATTTTGCTGCACTTGCTGCCAGCATGTGCCTAAGTTAATGTCCTAGATCTCACAGGCATGGTTAAAGTTATTAAGGTTGAGTAGAAAAGGAGCATTGAAAGTTTGTTTATTGTTAGTAGTTTAGGGCTCAATCCTAGAGGTCTTGCCCTGCAAGCAATGCTTTGTGCCAGCAGTTCTATGGACTTCCAGGACTTACTGCAGGATAAAGGGAGTAGCAGAATAATGATGGGACAAATCCTTGCCCCTGTATCTAGCTGTTCTGCCCTGTTCGTGCACTTAATCTGCTCTGGTGGTACTTTTATGTGACTTGGCATTACAGTTCAGACATGGCACAAACAGTACTTGGCCTGCAGGATCACCTGTGGTCCACAGGGGTGGCTGGGCCTATGACAGTCCAGACCCTGCACCTAGGAATAGAGTATGGGGCTGCTACTTCAGTTGTGTGTATGTACTAACAGTAAAGATGGTTTCCTATTCTAAGACATGCTTCAAAGTTAAGTGGAGTGTTTTTTTGTGAAGGGGAAAGTAGAACAGGATCCTTGGAAAGCAAGCCAGGTCAAAGATGTGTTCATTGCATCTGCTCCTCTTCTGTAGAAAAAGTGAGGTTGGTCACCAATTGGAAGATCATTCTTGTGAAGGAAGAAGTGATAGCAGGATGAGAATGTCTTCAATCTGAAGAAGAACTTGTATTTGATGTACCACTGTAGACGAAAGACCATAGGTTCAAAGCCGAGTCAGTGTTAAAAGGGCTCTTCACAGAAGGGGTTCTGACCTGAACAAAGGAAAACACTATTTTTAACAGAACATGACTTGAGAATGGCAATGGGGTTTATAACTACAGAGAAAAAATACCCTATATACAGCTATGAATGAAGGTCATTATTCATAGGAACAATAGCATACTTCTAAACATTTATTTCATTGTTTCTCCATTATCTGCTTACAGCCTCAAACTTGGCAAGAGTTGTAGTTTCCATGAAGTTTGGTTTTTGTGGAGACCTACATAAAGTTTGACAGCAGTTCTCCAGAATATATTCTTTGTTTTGAAAATCCAAAGCAGTCCTCTTAGGCAGATGTTCACAGTAAAAAGCTTGTATTAACATGCTTCTAAGTACTGTTTTCTTCTCTTTCTACCTTTGAGGATAAACAAAACCTGCCATCAAGACTGAGGCTATTTGGCATATGTTGTGGTGTGGAGTCTTCTTGCTGCTGCAGACTTGTCCCCTCTACAGAGTGCTGACGGGGGGCTGAGTGTGTTGCAGTTTGAATTACCAGATAAGACTCTGATATTGTCCTGAATGTTTTAAAATCTGAGACCCTATTGTTAGAGGAAGCCATGGGTGAAATTATTAGGTTCCTTACTGAGCTTTAATCCAGGATAACTGCAGGGCATACAGGAGAGTAACAGATCAGAATAAAGCCCAGGGTGAGCCTCTTAACAGGGGTAATAAATTCAAAACTAAAGATGGAATCGAGACTTTCATAAGACACTTGTAGCTTTAGTGTGGCAACTGGTTTCACCAGAACAAATCCAATAGATGGTACTATAATTTTGCAGTTATTTTTGCTACTGGAATTTGTGTCTGAACAGAATCTTGCAGACTAGAATTTATTAGGTTCCTGTTTGTCTCTGTAAAACCTGTTCTGCTTTGTTCCCTGAATTCACCTGTGTTTGGCATGCTTATCTGAGCTTCTTTATGTCTTAGGAAGCAGACACAGATGAGAACCAAGGAACCCTAAATTTTGAAGAATTTTCAGTGTTTTACAAGATGATGTCCTTGCGGCGAGATCTCTACTTATTGCTCTTAAGTTACAGTGGCAAGAAGGATCACCTCACTGTTGAAGAACTTGCTCAGTTTCTAAAGGTGGAACAAAAGGTATGGGAATACTAGGCAGCCGTATATAAGAACATACAAATATATCCAAGAATAGGGAAACAATGTTCAGACAGCTGTTGTGTGATTGTTCTTCCCTCTGCCTTTCTGCTGTACTCATGGCACATCAAGTGCTTTTATTTCAATCATAGCAGAGACGTTTTTGATTCTTGTGGTGATGTTTTTGTGCAGTTACAAGGTTGGTGTTGCAAACATGAAATGTTTAGTTTTGGTTTCCTGAGAGTGAAGTTTCCCCATGTGCCTGCTTGCCACTTGGAGCAGTTACTTTGCAATACAGTGCTCCTCTGTCTGAGGACAGCCTGCTGAGATCTTACTTACCGCAGCATTCTCTGCATGCTCCAAGGAAGTGCTTCATATTGAATTATGTGCCCTGTTATGCTCCCAAGTGACAGAAATCGGGTGGAAGTGTTAATGCTATAGCATCATATTGGTACCAAACTGGTATCTTCTGTGGTTAAAAGGACGGCTGTTGTATACAGCCTAAAAGAAACTAGTGGCAAAAATGAATGCCCCTGTTCATTTCAATTGAGCTAAAAAGGAAGTAATTCTATAACAGTTACACCCTCGGAACATGCACGTATAATTATGTAAAGCTTTTTGTTAATTATTCAGTATAGGCTAGTGCATTTTGAGTTGAGTCTTCTTGAGAGAGTAACTTTCCTCTTATTCTCTACACTAATTATAGAGTATCACAGGAATAACTAGGGATGTGAATAGTGAAAATGTGACAAAAAGTGGGGAGAAGTGGGGAGTAAGTACACTGATAGAAAAAGAATATTTTGAAGTAACTATACCCGCTGTCTTGGGAGATGTTTTAAAGGGATAAAATGAGATAATATATTCTAGGGCGTGTCTGTATGTGTCAGGCTATGATCTGAAACAGTGTGTGTGGAAGGATATCAGGAGCCAGTATCCCAAAAGGAATAAGGAACTGATAAGAATATCAGTGTTGGTACATGGACTTTGAAAACAGGAGAGACGGTAGGGTTTGTTACTATCAAGTAAGGAAGACAGTACCAGATCATCATGCCTGATCAGTCTTTGCTGCTTTCCAAAAAAAAAACAACTGAAAACCAAAAACCCTTCTGTGGCAACACAGACTCTTGATTGGAAAGCAAGATGATGCCTTCCTCCCTCTCTCACACAAAAGGATAATCACTATAACTGATTAGTGTGGTGACCCAGTGTGTCATGACATCTTACATTGACACCTTGCACTGGAATTGGAAGAATGGCTTTGATTATTTATATTTTGGCTTTTCTTAAGGAATAAATAACTGAGCAACTAAAGCCTAAACCATTACAGTACTTTTGACATGCTGGTGGGTTTGCATCCTGTCTAGGAATTCTTGTTATTAGCATTGTGCTACTTTTCTTACTTCTCCTTCCTTTTTCTTCCTAATTTCTCTTCTACTTTACATTCCTGTCTCCTACTTTTTCCTATGAGAATCAAAATGAGAAAAATTCACATTCTTAGATTGTGGGCCTTCAGCAGAGGAGGTCTCTCCTATTACTTGACACTGCAGTGCTTTGCAGCTTCAGATAGCATTAGACTTTTGCAGTAGGTTTGTCTGACCTGCATCCAGTCAGATTAGTGAAATCAAAAGTAATTTCCCTCTTCTTTCTCATACTTCTACACTGAAGATTAGGGATAATGTTGGGGTTTTGTACTTCTGTAGGATCTTATTTTAGGAAAATTAATTGGTAGTTCAAACTTCAGTAGTTAAAAGCAAAGTCTTATTGGTTATTCAAAGGCTGATACTCTTGTAAAGGAGATGTCTCTGTCAAAACTGAAGCATTTAATCAGGAATATAAAAAGTAACTATGTATTCAAGAGATTTTGGAAACGCTGCTGTTAGCCATCTTCAATAACTCATGTGTCTAAATGTTCAGTTATCGATAATGATCATTGCTATTTTATATTAATGTTAGTGGAATACTTTAAAACTTAATGAAAACAAATTTAAGTGAGTAGCCTAAGTCATCATCTCTCAATCTCCAGTTAAAAAGCACAAATCAGTGCGCTTTTCCTTAGCAGATGCATCTTTGAACTAGATTAGACATTTTCATTCCTAGAGTATGCAAGTATGCTGCCACTCAGCCATCAGGGAGCTGTATGGGATAATGAAAGCATTAATTCTAGTCAGCTCATGCTGAAGAAAGGCCTGCTATGCATAGTGTTTGCAATCAAACAGCAACATTTATGTGAGCTAGAATAATAAATTGTTGGGTGTTTTCCTACAGAATTGTTCTTTTTCCTATAATCCTGTGTAATTCCTGCAGGTGTCTCATGATTGTTGGCTTAGCTAGGAGATATAAATATTTGGAGAAGGAGATGGGCCAAGCCATGCTTTCCCTGCACAAAAGTAAAACAGAGGGAAAGGCAAAGGGAAGAAAGGCTAGAAAATAGCTCCATGTCTCTCAACTCATATGGCAACTCAAGCTGCAGTGCTCACATGCTTGCTTTCTGTCACTATACCTCTAACATTGACATGTCTAGTTTTTCCCCTGCTCTGGTTACTTTTCATACTTAGGCCATAGCCTTTTAGTTATGAAATATGGTCAGTCATGGCACCCAAATTTCTTAGGAGGAACCCAGCACTTGGCTGGCAGGATCAGGTCCTTAAAGAAAACGAGATTGAGAGAGTCAACACACTTCTAGATTTCCATATAGCTGAATTTCTGTTGCTGGGAATCCTGAGCTACAGGAAATATGGAAAGCGCAAATTCATCAAAGGCCACAGAGAGGGCAGAGTAAATAAAATTGGTGTTGCCATCTGAATGAGAAGTCCATTACTAAGAACAGTTCACAGAGAGACTGTTTTCAGATTTAAACAGTAAATACTGTGTAATCTGCATGATGGCTGACCTCACTTCTGCCTGAAGCAGTCATGCTAACAGAGACGACACACTATTTGAGAGGGGGAACTGCATGTTCTTCTGCTTCCAGATGCTCTGCATGTCAGGGCATTTGAGCTGACTTTGACAAAGGATGCTGAGTACAACCAGTGAACAGTAACAATACAAATAAGCTGCCACAGGTTTTAGTGTTGTCATTGTCATCCTGTGATATTGTTAGTGGAGGAAATGAAATACACCTAATTGTATTTCTCACTTTGGTTCTATGCAACTTCAGGGTGAGAAGAGCTGAGCAACAAATGCTGCTACTTTCCTTTAAAATTAAAGGAAATAGAAGTATATGGTGATACTTTGGCCACACTAATCAGTTAGGACTTAAGCTGCTGGCTAGTTGAAGCTGATGACAAAACTCTTACTTATTTCAGAAGAACTGCTGGTTTTCATTTTAGAATCTAATTATCTCAGTCTGTGCATTATAGTGAACACTCTTGAAAGTAATGAAATCACACAAGTGGAAAATGCATGAAAATGAAATGAAACCCTGCCGAATCTTTTTTGCATGTTTAAGTGAATTATATTAAAGAATATAACGTCATAGTTCTCATTTCATCAGTATTGCCCAGTAGAAATAGTAAGTGTGCTTAACAGTTGATTTTAATCTTTAAATTAAAATGACACACCTTTTAAGTGATTGCTGCCTCTCCTATTTTTATCCTCAAAGATAAGAGCCATGAGGCTTGTGCCAAAAATCAAATCAAAATCGTAAAGTCCTTAATGGTAGTGTTATTGACTGTCTTACTCATATTTGACTGATTTCAATGTTTGATCGTAAGTTTTTTCAACTGGACCAGAAGCCTGAAGTAAGGTTTGACGTGCAGATGACATTGTATTTAAAGTAAGTGCACCAATGCTGTTGGGTTTTTTTTTTTTGTGTAGATGAATAATGTGACAGGAGAATATTGTCTTGACATCATACAGAAGTTTGAAGTATCAGAAGAAAACAAGAAACAAAATGTTCTTGGGATTGAAGGTAAAGGTTTTGATTTCAAAATTATCTTTGTCTCTATATAATGTAGTGGAATGGAAAAGCTTTAACAGTGTTTTGGTGTGGCTTATAATACTTGATTGTGATAGGGCATTATGTAGATTAACGATCTGATCAGTAGTGGAGGTGCATTTTTGTGGGACATGGCAGAGATGAGAGTAGGTGGGGTGAATTAGCAGTTAGTATTATACAGCAATACATCATAGCCATCAGACAGTAATGTGAATGCTTTGGGCTTGAATGAATTTGTTTCTGAGTATTTGTAAAACACAAACGTAAAACATTCTGTACCATGTGATTTATACCACAGCTTGCTCGTAACTGAAGCAATAAAAACAAAGTTTCCATTCTGCTCTGTCTTTGCAGGTTTGGAATTGTTCCTGTACAATTCACTGATTTATGTGTGTGTGAAATAAGCATATGAAATGAAATGCGGGTAGTTGCATTTTGTTTGGGTTTGAAAACCTTATTCATCTTGTTTGCTAAAGCGATCCTAAATGGTTTATTTGTTCAGAACCCAGCTTGGAATTGAATGAAAATCTGAACTGGCATGAAATAGATTAAATGCCATGGTGTGTTAATTTGCCCAGAAGACAGCTTTCATGAAGCAGCATAATTTAAATGGTGACTTTGGGGAGGGGGAAGGAGAAATCTTTCACACGGTACTTAAATCCTTGGTATAACCTCCCAGATCTTAATCAAGCCTCTGGTGTGACCCATGGCACTGAGCTTGAACTGAAGTAAGGAAAGCAAAATGAACAAGCCATGCACTTAGATAAAAAGTATTTCTGAAAGCATTCCTGTTCCTCTTGACCTTACTGCCGCTGCTTTTGTGTTTGAGTTGCTTACAGGGTTAGTGTTGTTTGCACTATCCTTTTGTAATATTTTACTTTTCTCTGTCTCAAAGGAGGTATTTTTAAAACTTTATCTATCTAAAGCTGATTTACGGAAGTATAAACCAAGTGCCATCTTCTCAGATAAACTTGCAGCATAGGGAAAACTGGAAACTATAGTGAAATTAGCTAGATGTTTGAATTGGCTAACGTGGGCCCCCTGCTCCCTGCACTGCATTGCAGCCCTTTGGGTGGTGCTACATTGTCTACATGTTATATTCACTCAGGGCTTTTAGTAAAAGAGTGTCACTGGGGCAGAGTCCGCTATAAACTCTGGGAGTGGGGTAAGAATGGGGGGAAGCATTTGCTTCAAAGTCAGGATGTCAGTCTGGCTCCCGCTTCTGTCCTGTGATCTGTATAAGAAAGATCTGACAATTCTACTTTGATAGAAGTGTGTTATTTTGTTCTTGACGCTGTTGTGCTTTCTGAAGATAACTTCTCAACTTGGGACCCATGGAGCATTAACAGCAGCATGGAGTCCTGGCAGCTCTGCATGATACCAGACCTGTACTCTTGCAGGTGTCATAACCTTTGTCTCTTCTGCTGCCCAGTGTTTAAGGGATTTCCTCTGCTTTCTCTTATTTACGATACATTACACTTGTGACGGTGCAGAACAGAATAGCTCTTACCTGCTACCATCACAACGGTCCATTGAGGGAAAGATGATGCACATGTCAGATGCTTTGCATCCTGCTGAACGTGAGGCTGAGGTTCCTCCCCCCCCTCCCACCTTCCTATCTATTAATTCCAGCAAGCAAATCATTTGCCCTCCAAGGCACAATTCATCATCCCAGGAAATGCAGACTAATGCTGCCAAAGCATTTGACCCAATTTCTCAGTTATACTGATGCTTTAACAAGGATCATGATGAGGATAAGGGATACCCGTTTGAGAAGAAGGGGGAGGAAAATACAGTTTTTATAACAGTAATGACTCGTGGTTTTGCTGCTTACTCTCTGCAGTAGCATCTAGATGAAGAGATCATTTTTATCTCACTGAATAATGGTGAGGGAGGATATTTTCTTCCACCAGTTCTAACAGAATCAGTAACATATTCTTCTGTTCCACTTAATTGTGGAATGGTTTTGTCTGAACTGCAGAAGGCAGCTGGAGCACACATGTCTGTCCATGCACTGGATTTGGTGTAGGTTCGTAAGGGTTTCATTGAATTTTACGTGTGTATTTTTGTCATCTGCCACTTCTGAGGGTCTGAATGAAACATCTGATCTGAAAAGAGGTTGGCCAGTGGCCATATCTATCTGTCTTGTTTTCAGCCTTTTCATATAGCTACTGTTCTTTACTTTTATGCTTTTCTTAGAATCCTGGGGTTTTTTTTCACTATTAGTTGTTAATTTCTGAAGAGGCTTAGCTCAATGTCACATTTTGCAAATGCTTGATTTTTATTTCTCAGAGAAGTCATAAATGTGTCTTTCTAGATTGTGTCTGCTTTTCTAGTTCAAAGCTGTTTGGAAATTGGGTTGGATCTTGGGAATGTGTTCTTGTCAAAGGTGTCAGAACTTCTATAGGCTTCAAAAAGAAATACCTGTGCGTGTGCCACCAGTAGACTGAGTCTGTGCAGTGTCTTCAGTTTGCTAAGAACCAAGCAAGTCACAGATAGTTAATATGCTGAAAACACGGGCTACAGGAAGATAATCCCTGTGATGTGATTTTGGAGACCACAAGCACAGACAAGTATGAACAGAAAAAGATAAACATTACAGTGCAAATCATTTGCTTGGCAATATGTACTGCATCCACTGCAAAACTGTTTCTCTTTGTTCACAGGTTTCACCAACTTCATGCGCAGTCCTGCTTGCGATATATTTAATCCGCTGCACTGCGAAGTGCACCAGGATATGGATCAACCCCTTTGTAACTACTTTATTGCTTCATCTCACAATACATACCTGACGGGAGACCAACTGCTGTCCCAGTCCAGAGTGGAGATGTATGCACGAGTGCTGCAAAATGGTTGTCGATGTGTTGAAGGTATATTTTTAGTGTAACTTGCTGGCTCTGGGAAGTATGATGGATATTTCTTACAAGCACAGAGTCAGTGGCAAACTCAAAGCATTAATGCTTCACTGTCTGATTACCTTAAGTTGTAAACTCTTGCTTTCTAGCTGTATAAACAGAATTTTTCTATTGGGAATGACCATCTCAAACATCTTAGACGCCACTGTTTTCTCCTGCCTGCTGCTATGTTCTAATGTTTTCTCAGTCAGTGCAAGTCTTCCACTGCCCTGAATTTGTCTAAAGCACTTTTGTTTTTGGTGGCACGAGCTTCAGTAAGGCAATGGGCAGACACCTGTTTGGGAGCCTTTAGTTCCAGCAGAGCAGCCCTGAGTGTTCTGGTCTGCAGTTCCCCTGTGCATCACAGGAGAGCTTCCAAATCCACGTTGTTCAGAATGAGCTAAACCAGCAAAGACTTTTTTCCTTTACAAGCTGAATGGGAAAGTGGGTGTTTGCATATGCAGTTCCTCCTGTGGATGCAAAGAGATGATGAAAGGTGCCTGTAGGAGGAGGACAGGTGAGCAAACGGTGCCTTCTGTCAGCACAGCTGAGTATCTGTTTCTGTCACTATCTTAGAGATGAGAAACTTAGCTTTTGTCTGCTGCAGTGGAGATGTAGAATGCAGTTTCATTGTCTGGATGCTGATGGATTAAAACAAGATGCTGTTTGATAGCCTGGAGAGTGTGTTGGTTTCTTGTTTAAGTTCTCCATGATTAAATAATAACAAAGCATTAGCATTTTTGTTTTCAGGATTCTGGGTAGAATAAAGTACTTTGACAAATTTTTTAGAACTAATATTGCAAAACTCATCTCTAGAAAAGAAAAATGTTACTCTGAATAAAGTGAGCCTTAGAAGATTGGGCAATCTACCACTGTACTTTCACTTTTATAGGAAAGTTCACCAGAACACAAAGTCGCATGCTATTTTGCTTGACCTCAAAACTATTGCAGATTCTATACAGCCTAGATAATAGCTCTGTGGTTTCTCTTTGTAAGCTCTTAACTTCCTGTAGAGGCAACTGTAGTAACAAGGTTGGTTTGAATCCAGGATAATTCATTAGGAAAAGTATTACTGTCCCAATCCTTTCTACATGTGATTGATTTGATGCTACTGATTCTATGATTCTATAGTCAGTTATAAAACTGCACGCTTAATTGTGCATGGAAAAAGACTAAATTCTTTTTAAATAGTCTGTCTTTCAGAAGCAGAAGCTGCTTTCCCAAGAGGTAGCTGTAAATGCTATTTGATCTATCATACCTTTATAATTTTATATATATGGAAAAAAACCTCTGCTTAATGTAAGGGGAAAAAACAAATTTATGTTGCATATTTCTCATTTGATGTAAGAAAAAAACCTGGTTTGTTAGTCTTAACTCAATTGGTAGGTCATAAT
Organism: Bolborhynchus lineola; assembly: GCA_025448015.1. NCBI lineage: Eukaryota > Metazoa > Chordata > Aves > Psittaciformes > Psittacidae > Bolborhynchus > Bolborhynchus lineola. Next base: position 15,651 of record JAOEHX010038223.1, on the reverse strand, counting down.
AAATTGAATTAATTTCTTGACACCTGAATGTTTGGGTAGTGTACGTATTATGGTACACTACTTACGATTGTACATATTATTGCCAGTTCTGCTGGCAATCAGGATTAGCAGAACTGTGTCAGATTATGGGCATCTCTTAATGTATAGCTTTTTCTTTCCCAATAGTCGACTGCTGGGACGGTCCAGATGGAGAGCCAGTAGTGCACCATGGTTACACTCTTACTTCTAAAATACTTTTCCGTGATGTGGCAGAAACTATCAATAAATACGCCTTCATCAAAAATGAGTAAGTGTAGAGTGAGTTTTGAAGCTACACCTGTCTGGTTTGTGTAGTTAATGCTGTGTCCAAATCAACAATCAACATCAGGAAGTATGAACATTTCTTAAAGCACATTGAATAATTTTAAATTTGATTCTGTTCCCTGTTTGTCATTTTTATTGTTCAAGTGCATGAGCTGTTTCCATCAGTCAAGTTAGAAAGTTCATCCTAAGTTAGAAAGACCTTTCTTGCATTGTAAACTCAATGTTTTGAACAGTCTGAGACTGTTGAATATCTTTGAACAGGGAAATTATTCTTAAAAATCAATACTGTAATATTCTGCATGTAAGGAAAATGCTTCATTTCAGGAGGAAAATTGAAAAGCTATCTCATACATAGTATGAGAAAATACCGAGATATGGGGTAATGTTCAGATTTTGTTTTGTTTACCATGGTGATATGTGACAGTTTATTATGAAAATCATGGAGTTTAACCACATATATCCAACAGCCTTAGATCATGAGTAGAGAATTTTGAGTATATTAAGAGAGAATAAAGGGGAAATGCTTACATTCTCTTATTGAAAGAAAAAAAGAAACCCTCCCCAAAAAGGCAGGAGGCAGGCAAAAAAATTCCCAACTAACAAACAAAATAGTCAAGCCCAAAAGTTTGGTGTTATTGATTAGAAACAGGAGGTGAGGATTTCAGAACTGAAGGAGGTGGTTCTTTATTTGGTGTGTAGTTGGCACTGGGGATTCCTGGCCATAGAATTCTGTGGCTGACAGGAGTTTAGAGAACAACGCAAATTTTTGGAATGTCTTTACCTAAGGAAACTTCAGCTGCAAGTTCCTGGAGCCTTCAATCTGTTGATTTCAAAACGTTTTTCTTCAGGAGCATCTTGCTGTTCGCTTGCAGCTTACAAAGACTTTGTTCATGGCTTGCAAAGTAATAATGTACCTTCTGCTCAGTTACATTGAACAGCAAGGTGTTCTGTTGCTGGTGAGCTTTATTGCAAGTTTCTGTGTGCCTCATGCTTGGTGATCATCAGTTTCAAACTTTGTCACCCTGTGTGCTCGTGGATAGGATTGGAGTAAGAGAGCAGAATCGCCTGCAGGGACTATGTGAGAGATTATGACAGAACACAGATTTGGGAGTTTATGTGCAAAGTCCTTCTTCCCAAAGTGAGTTTGCTTCCAGACTATGAACAATGCAAAAGCAAACTGTGTAAAAAAGTTTACATGGCAAGCTGTGCAGGTCTTCTCTTTTAAAACAGTTATGACAATATCTGGGGTTTTTGCTTCTAGGTTTCCAGTGATACTGTCTATTGAAAATCATTGCAGTATTCAGCAGCAAAAGAAGATTGCTCAGTACATGAAGGAGATATTTGGTGACAAACTGGACTTGTCATCTGTAGTCACTGCAGATTCCAGACAACTTCCTAGCCCTCAAAATTTGAAAGGGAAAATCCTAGTGAAGGTAACTTGCTGTTGGTGGTGTGTTCAAAATGCAAAATAAGTAATATTTATTGTGCTATTTATTGTATATTTTCTTTTGCTTTAGAGAGCCAGTTCAGCAATATCATGTAGAATAGTACAGATGCAGTTAAGTGAATTAAAATTCCGAGCTTTTCAGAGGCACTCAAACTTGAGTTCACCTTGGTCTTGGAAAGTGTTCCAAAATACTTTTGTGTTTCAACAGGGAGGCAATATCAAGAGCAGTGGAAAGAGATTTCTTCCTATTTCTTGAGCATCTTATCTGAGAGTCTTAAAAACAAAGGTGCTTATTTTTAAACTTTAGCACCATGTCAGGAGTGCAGAAAAATGACATAAAATCTATCAATATAAATAAAAAGAACTGTGACAGTTACCTGAACTGGGTATTTTCCTTTTATTTTTTTTAATTTGTTTAAATTACAGTCTAGCCTGTTATTAGTAGATTTTGTCCTGTACGGTTCAGATCCCTATAGCATCTAAACATTACCCTACAGTTCCTTATTGATACTCATATTTTGGAGTAATATAAAAGCATCTCAAAATTTCTTGTGTTTTCTTGCATTTCCCCCTCATCCTGCTTTGAGCAGTAGTTCATGAAATGAAACTATTTTCACGGTTCATCAGCTGTGTTTATGAAAGAAGAGCACTTCAGAAGGTAGCTATGAGGAACAGTGAAGGAGGAGGAGGCCCTGGAGCACTGAAGTTAGTGTTGTATGCAAGATTAATTGTTTGAACCTCTCAGTATAAACAGATTTGCTCTGAAGGGAATTTTGAAGACTGAGATGGATATAATAAAAAGAAATGTAAGACAGACCTCTGAGAGGGTGATTAATAGAGTTGTGGCTTATCAGACTGTCAAATTTACTTTGACACATGGGGGCAATTACTTTGCTGTGAGCTGTTGAGGTACTATTTTTTTTCCCCACCTCTGTCCTCTGTATCAAGCCAGCTACCAGCATTCACAGTTCTGGTCTGATGTTAGTTTGGACATATTTCAATGGGTAGTGCAAAGCTGACTCTTGAATTAGAAAACCTTTGAGTGCTTTACTGAATCAGTTTTCATGTGCAACTGCTAGTTAATGAACTATGCAAGCATATAGTGTTGGTGGTTTAGGGAGTTAAACTAAACAGTATATAATGTCAGTCATGCAACAAAACCTGGCACACCTGACTTGAAATACTATGTCAGTACAGAAAAAGCAGGAGAGGTTTGGTACTGTGCAGCTCTTACATGAAATTTTGAGCTGGTTTTTGTAGTACATCTGAGTTTGTAACTGCAGTTTAATTCTTCAGTTGACAGTGCTGAAACCCCGTGAGCAGTTACAAAAGAGTGTGGAGCTGAGATAATGTTTAGAGAATAAGAAACACTATTTTAAGCACCACAGTATCTTTTCACAAAGCCCTGTCTCCCATCTCCTGCTCAATTTAAGCAGCACTGTTGGAAAGGATAAAATCGTATTTAGGAATCAGCATCTTGTTGAGAAGTAAACCAGTTTCTCGTATTTTCCCATAATTTTTGCTGGTTTTTGCGTTTTACTTTGAAAGGCAGTTTTGATTCATTAGCTAAGTAATTTTGAGTAATGGCATAATTTTCGTCTTGCTAGTGTATGTAAAGAGTAATTGTAATAATACTCATGGATTTAAGCCAGTATTAAAGGTGACAGCATGAAGTGAATTTGACCTACTCCTTAGCAGGTTTGCATTATTAATTTCCAAATGCAGCCCATGAATCAATCTATTTCTACAGAAATCTGGGTGTAATTCTTGTTTACCTCTGCCAGTGCTGAAATAGACTGTGATCATTTCTGCATTCAGTGAGAAAGGCACATATAGAAGTAATAGCTCAAAAGTTTAATAGGTAATTTATTAAGTAGCAGATGGTAAAGCAAGAGGCAATGGCCAGAAGTTACAGCTTGGGAGGGGCAGATCAGATGCCAGGAAAAGCTTTTTCAGCTGACAGTAGTGGAGCATGGAAAGAGACTGTGCAGAAGGCCAGGGGAGTCTCCACCTTTGAAAGTTTGCAAGAAGTGGCAAAGCAAAGCTCGTTGAGAGCTGGTAATGATCCTCCTTTAGTGGGAGATTGGACCAAAGACATCCAGAGCTCCCATAGCCAACATCTGTAAGGTTCTGTGATTGCGTTTCACTATAAGTCATGAAACAGGAAAAAGATGAATGCTCTAAAAAGCAAAACTAATCTGTCCGGGTCTTTTTCTTCTTTTTTTTTATCGTAAGTAGCCAATAACCTCTGTTTGATGCTCACCACTCTAATCAATTGTTGGAAAGTAGACCTGGAGTTAAAGTACTTCCTTTCTGATGTAGATATACAACTTTCCCAGTACTGGATTAGCATCGAGTTTTGGACTGCTGGCTACACTCTTGCATGAACATGCCATATTAAAATAGGTTTTGGCTTTGATGCTTCCTTCATGTTGATGTCTGCTTGCAGTGACTTCTTTTGTGTCTGCATTTTCTGTTCTTATGAGGAGCCTATAACAAAATCTCAGCTTCTGGCATTTTTTTTTTTTACTTTAAATATGCAATGGTCTGCTTGCTAGGAGTAAGTCTGAAATATCTGAAAGTTAACTCAAAAAAATCTTTTGGACCCTTGCTTGCTTTCTCTAGACATGGGAGGTGATACACTTTGTTGAAAGAGCTTGCAAAGATCTTCCAGTAAGAAACTCTTCCAGAATATCTTTAATTATCCCCTGTGATAATCTTTCTTGAACCAGTTTGCATGAGACTCTCTGAAAACAAATTCCAGACTATGATCATAATTAAAATAAGGAATAGTTGAGGAATGGGCTATTTTGGTCTTTGCATTAAATAACACTGGCCATGTGTACATTTATTGTGAATATTTGTTTTTCCTCATTTTAGGGTAAAAAGTTGCCGTGCAGTCTTGGAGCAGATGCTGAGGAAGGAGACGTTTCAGATGAGGATAGTGCTGATGAAATTGAAGACGACTGCAAATTAAAGCCTTGCAATGTATGTGCATTTATACAGTTCCTAGAACTGTTATAACTCTACATCTCTTGCATGCAGACTCTATAATCCTACGTAGTTGTTAGCAGATGAGTTTTTAACTGTGATTTCTAATTCAGGTCCTTAAGATACAGAAGTTATATAATTTCACATTTAGGTATGGAATGGCATTGTTTGGAAATGCACACTTTGTCTTTTTAAATCATACAAATAAAGGATTTAAGTACTTAAGAGTCATTAGACTGGAAGCATTGATGCCAGCACCTGCAAGCTTGCTAGGGTTTTTTCAGATACAAATGTGTAGTACTTAAAGCAATGGCATGATGGATTTGCTACATAATTGCTAGATGAAAATTGAGACATACAAATGAAACAAATAGGAGGTGTGAAACATGTTTGTTTTCAATCCTTCTGTTTATTTTTTGGCACCGAAGATAGATTTCTGTTTGCTTTCTTAACTCTTCTTTCGTTTTTCTGCTGTTAATTTTATTAATGTATTTTTTTGCTACAAGCTGAAACTGGTGAGCATTATCCAGCAAGTGGGATTTTTTTCTAGTTCGGAGACAGCCTTGCTTCACCAGTTAAAACATTTGGACAAAGAAAATGCTGTCTAGGGAGACGTAGAAAGAATTGATTTGAAAGAATTCAAATTAGTACTTGGCAAGCCTATGTGTTTAGCTTGCTCAGTGACTCATAATGTTATATTTTTGTTGGTATTTACTACAGGATTGGAAATATTTGGTATTAATTTATGGGGAAGTTTGAAGACTCCCAATTCCATAAATCTTTAGGAATATGATTGATTTTAAGTACAGCTACAAAATTCTGCACATATAAATTCAAGGAAAAAGTGTATATTGAAAGAACATAACTCTAATTATGGGTGTAGAGAGATGAGATGAGATTGCTCAACTGGTTCTGAAACCAATGTGCTGTTCACAGGTGCAGTCTGTAATTCATGTATACTTTACTAATATGGCTTGAGCACTTCTAATAAGATTATGCTTTCTTTAACAGAAAGCTCTAAGAAAAATCTGGCATTCCTTAAAGACAATGCAAAACACAGTATGTCTTTTGGGCCTAGAAATGGAACATGTTAGGATAAAACAGCTGCTTTCCTCTCCTTTCTCAGGAGAGGTCTCACACCCCAGTGACAGTGGGATGCTATGTGCACGCTGTTCTACAAGATCCATTTTTATTTTTAGCACGTTACGTAAGGGACTGGTTTCTGTCAGTGTAGTACATATGAGTGTTTTTAACTCCTCTTTCTTGCTGTTGGAGCCGAAGTATGATGATGCTTGAGTTGTCTGGTATTTTGGAGGAAGTAGGTAAGTGTGTTAGCTAGAAATTCATGTCGTCATCTGAGAGAGAAGATCAGACTTGGAACAGTTTTGAAAGAAATTGCAAACACCAGGGCCAGGTTCTGGGCATTCTACATGATAGACTGTGCTTTGGTGAGGCAGTGTAAGTTGTGTCAAGAGGACTAAAAAGAAGAAAGAAAACAGCCACTAACAGAAAAGGCAAGGTTATGCAAGACAGGATTATACAAGAGGCTTTTTCTTGCACAAAGAAAATGTTCAGAGTGTTGTGTTTCCCAAAGTGTGTGTAATGCTTCCTCAGGCTGTTCCAGAAGCGATGGACATAATAATCTACTTTAACTGGATTTCTCAATGAATTTAACTGGATTTCTTTCAGAGTAATGGTGCAACTGACCACCAGGTGGAATCTTTTATAAGAACAAAGCTGGAATCTCTAATGAAAGAATCCCAAATCAGAGACAAAGAAGATCCTGACAGCTTTACTGTGAGAGCCCTGCTAAAGGCAACTCATGAGGGTTTAAATGTTAACCTGAAGCAGGTATGTGGGTTTTCCTTTTCATATGCTCTGTTCCACATTAAGAGAGTACAACGTGTATTGCACATTGTTCAGATGAGAAAGTTGATAACTTTTAATCAACTTCTGAAAGTGTGCTTTGTCCAAAGTGAAAACTTGGAACTATTTCAGGGAAATATCTAAGAATAGAATTTGGTCAAATGTGAAGAGTATGTTGCTTCAGTGTTTTCTAATCTGGTTTGTTGCTTGTAACAGTTGGAAGCAATCAATTCAGTAAGTACCAATTGCAAGCATGTATCAGGCAATTCAGTTTGTGACTGACCATAATAACAGAAAGTGTTCTCTGCCTGTAATGCCAATGGATGAAAGAAAGGTTGTTTTTTTTTCATGACTTTGAGACTGTTTCAGGTCAAGATGGGTAGGTTTTCTTTTCCTTTTTGATATCCAACTACTTTTGTAAAACAATAAAATGTATCAGAATTTTGACTACATCACTAAACAGTACCTTGAATCCACGGATACCGTGCTTTCACCTCAACTGTATGCAAACCTCAGTTAAATACTGAGTGAATTGTTGTGTGGGGGATGTGCCTACTCTATAAGAGGTATAGTCTTAAAGGTCAAGTTCATGTAGCCCGGCTTTCTGCATGTCTTCCCACCCTTTAGGGCTTATGTAGTTCTCATCAATCTCTTTCTCCAAGGCTGGACCTATGAGACTTTTCCCTGAAGCCAGACTTGACTACAGCAAACACACTTGGCTTGCGCTGATGCTCGAGACATCTGTAAAACCTGTGTTGTGGTGGGAAGAGGCTGTAAGAATGCAGAGGACAAAGCAATCTGACCTGACAAGAGGGTTATTTTCATGCTGGCTTTGCAGTCTGAGAACAGAGTCAGATTGTTGGTTCCCTTTGGCCTTCATGAGGTCAGAAAAGTGGGATTTCAGAGAGCAAACTCCCTGTGTTAGTAAATGTGATTAGATATGAGTCATTTCAATGTTACTTTGTGTTAAAATTACCTTCGCTGTGTTCTTTGATGTCTGGAAAATTATTGGCCCCTAGATTGCTTCTGAAGGGGTAAGGAGTTTTGTTTAAAGAATGCAAATTTCCACAGGGTGTTGGTGTTGGATATGATGATGAGATTACCCATGAGGTTGATTGTATGTGACTCTTTTCAAGGGCCTTATAGCAGTACAGAGCTGAACAATTAATAATAGTCAGTTAGAACAACTGGAAGAATAACTTATAGCCACTGTTGACTTAGATGGGAGGAAGCTAACTGGTTCAACACTTTGGTGGTTTTGTAATTGCCTAACTCATTAGCTAGCTTTGGTGGTGCTGTAAAGCTTTTTTCTAGTAGTTACTGTGTAATTGAGGTACCAGAGTGGCATCTGTTGGGAATTTTTTCTACTTTTTGGTGGTCACATCTCATTTTCCTTTATCGCAAGTTTTATGTGCTTATCTCCAGTAATTACCAAGCGGGTTCTGGGGGTAGGTGAGCAAGGTAAGCAAGCAGTGTGTACAATACTTACTGTCAGTCAGGAATGATACTAGTTTCAGTTTGCTGTTGAAACTGTCAACTCTCACTCTTATATGAGGGAGAAAAGTACTTTATCTGCTGATGTTTCATTCGATGTTTTACAGAGACTTTCCTCCTGAGCTAGGAACAAATCTTCGAACATAGATACAGAGGCTATTGACTTCCTTGGATGTAGTACCCTTACTGTGACAGTGGTCAGAAGTGAATTCCAACTCAACACTGAACAGGGAATAACTAGAATTCATAGGAATTGCTGAAACCCTGGAGGAATATTCTTCAGCACCTTTACGTCTTTGTTTTACTTTTTAAACGAGGAAGGAATGTGCTTTTCTGACAGAAAAAGCTAGGCACTGCTTGGGATTATCAAACTTATGTCTAGGGGCATGGCTATAAATGTGAAACTCAAGACTTCAGGCTGCCTATGAAAAGTCCATATTTATCTGCTAGATTTTTTTTTTCCCTTTTCCTTTGTGAGTGTTTTCAAGTGCACTTTCAAATGTTGTGTTTTGTTGTTGCTTGCCTGTTTTTGCTAGTCTGCTTTTTGTACATGGTTGGTTGTTGTCTTAAGTGTCAATATTTTTCCTTAATGCTAGAGGGTTGCTAAGCTATTAAGTATATTAGCAAATTAGAGAAGTCCTGTTAAGATCTTGGATTTCAGTTTATGTTCACAGATCAGTATGTTGCAGTTTAGACTTTAAGTCACTTTTCTCACTTGGAATCACTGTATTTTTGTTATAGTGAATCAAGGTGACATTCAAAAACTTAACGTTAGGTAAAAATGATATCTTTTAGAGATTGTAGTAGTCTCTTTAAGGATGCTTCTGAAGGTATCTTGCTAAATTTCTTATTGCACTTTCTCTGCACAGAACCTGGACATAAAAGAAAGTGGAAAAAAGTCTCATAGTCGATCATTAATGGGCAACTTCGGTAAACACAAAGTAAGTAAATGAGAGACTCAGTTTGTTCTTCTGATTCTGACAGCATTCTAGAGACACTGAGTATGTTTTATTGCTTGGAACAAGCATGGTGTGCATGGAGTAGTCAGAAAGACTATGTGATTACACTTGGTACATTTATTGCTGTTCAGAGGAATACTGGCTGCTAGGAGTATTGGAGAACTTTTTAAAGATGAGCATGTAAAGTGAAAAAAAAAAAAAAATAACACCAAAACCAACCCAAAAGTCTTGCCTGACCAAAAAGATCGTCTTAACCAGTGATGTGGAATTGCTGGTTTTCTGATCACACTTGCAATGGCATAAAAGCAACGTAGGCAAATGCCTTCATGTATTTTTATTTTCCAGACTTGTTTGCACACAGCACATATAATGTTGGTTTCATTCAGGGTCCAGTTTTGCTGTTTCATACCCTGAGCAGTGCCCACACAGGGTGTGCTGTGACTGGCATTCCACTTGCTTAGGAAACTGCTGTGACTGAGTCCTGGCTCTGGCTTCTGCTTTGTAAAAATGTGTTCTTTTCTGATCTCTTCATGGTTTTTCAGATAAGTTAGATGTTTGTGTGGCTGCTAGGTCAAACTCTTTGCTTTGCTGGGTCTTCACTGTTGCAGCTGAACCAAGTAGGATCTGATATAATTCAAATGAGCATGAGGTTTCATTTTACAGATGGACAGCAGCTACCAGAAGTGACAGTGGGCCCATGTTTCCTCCTATTCCCATATCTTGACAAATGTGTTCCTGTCATCCACCTCCCCTGTTCCCACACTCCCGCAGTGCTTTGAGGCTTGGATTTATTGAACATGTAACCTCAGCATGATTTGGTTCAACTGAAAGCTTCCTTCCTCCTGAGTCAATTAGTAGATTCCAAGTAAATAAATCAGCAGATGGGCTTGTCACGAAAGGAGCACACAGCAGGTCTGCAGCTGAGTCACTGTGCTGCCAGTGCTTCCTGAGCCCCAGCCTGCAAGACACCTGTATTCCTCTTCAGTGCTATCTGCAGTGAAAGCTGCATCTGAGCAGGGAGCACACTCTGTAATTGGTAAAATCTGAGCATCAGTTTAGGAAAAACAGCACTTATGAAATACTTCATACAATTTAATCAGCCACCAGTTCATCTGCCCTGGAGTCAGCTGGGACCCATCAGAAGTTCTGTAAGCAGGACTCATTTACACTTCGATTATAAGCTTACATCAGATTGAAGTGGGTATACTTCTTTCTGCAGCTTTAGCTAAGTGCACATTATTCACTCATAGCAGCCTTCCAGTATCTGAAGGGGGCCTATAGGTATGCTGAGGAGGGACTCCTCATTAGGGACTGTGGTGATAGGACAAGGGGTAATGGGTTCAAACTTAAACAGGGGAAGTTTAGATTGGATATGAGGAAGAAACTCCTTACTGTAAGGGTGGTGAGGCACTGGAATGGGTTGCCCAGGGAAGCTGTGAATGCTCCATCCTTGGTGGTGTTCATGGCCGGGTTGGACAGAGCCTTGGGTGGCACGGTTTAGTGTGAGGTGTTCCTGCCAATGGCAGGGTGGTTGGAACTAGATGGTCTTAAGGTCATTTCCAACCCTAACTATTCTATGGTTCTATGTTGAGATCTGTAAGTACCTGTTGTGCATGATAGTGGACACTTCTCTTTGTAACCTGTGCTCGCTGATGGGAAAACAAATGGTGCGGAATGAGGTATCACAGACAAAAGTCAGCCACTAAAAATTGCTGGTTATGCTGAGGGCTGGAAAGTATGTCAATAATTTAATTACTACAACTATCTAACCTAATGGATAGAGAAGGTTGGAAAGCCCATTTGCTTCATCTCTGCTGAAAAAAAATGAGTATATATAGATTTATTCTATTTTTTTTTTCCCCCGTGATTGTTTTGTGGACTGAGGCAACAGGGATGTCCAGTAACTTCCCACTTATGCCATTCCAGCTAAAGGGATGCCTGTGAAGGTTGGTTACTATTCATGTTTTTGCAGATACAGAATTATCCGCTCAGGGATATTGACTTGGGGTATTTTCAGCCAGCTTTTGTGCCTCATGTATAAGCTCTTTAAAAACTGCCAGTGGAGGGACAAACACACTAAGGCTGGCAGTTCCTGCAAGTTAACCATGGGAAGCATCCACAGTGCAGACCTTCAGATTCCAAAATTGAACCAAGGAAATTATTTCCAATCTAGGCAATTTTATTTCAGCACTAAACACAGCAAACTAAATTATGAACATTATTTGTGTACCATAACAGGAGAAATCTGTGCTCAATTAGCCATATGAGTAAAAGGATAAGGAGTTTTCAGTTATATTGTTAATTACCCCTTGATGTGAAGGGAATTAAAGAAACACTTGAAGACATTGTTAGTGTTACAAAAGATGTAATGTTGTTGAAATAGGAAACCATTAAATAACAGTTGCTTATGAAATAAAGGTGCTTTGGAAATGTTAATGTTTTATCATAGCTGTTTACTGTCTACTGTAATAATTAAGAATAACTTGAATGCTTATATGGGGGGGCTCAAAAGGCAGCAGAAGGATGATGTTTGAAAATTTTGCCCGGACTGTTCTCCACTTCATGGATTATTCCTGGAATTTTCTAAATTGAGAGTAGCATAGGTAGGTAAAAGCAATGTACATTTAGATACTACTGTGTGTTACTGTTCGTTAAATATGATACAGCCCATTAGAATTTCAGCAGGACTGGTGGCCAGTGTACTGGAGGCAGTTGGAGCAGTGTTGTGCTTTCACGTCAGGAGGGAGCAGGGGAGGGAAGCTGCAGAATATGCACTGGCCTGCAACGGACTGGTCAGTTTGCAGAAATAATATTCTTCAGGCTTGGATTTGTCTGCTTACCAGCAGATAAAACTGCTCCCTGGCTGCAGATTTGGATCCTTGCAACCAGATAGAATGAGATCTGGGCACAGGTGCTTTGTGTTGGCTCTTCTTCTCTGCATGTATGGAAACACTTGACATACCACCCAGAGTCTTCTGTTGTCAAACCCCCAGGGCTCATTCTGCATCCTTGTAGGGCACTAGTATTGTGCTGTAAACCTTCTGCAGCTTGCCCAACCCACTGACATTAATTACAGTAATGTGTATTTATAGAACCACCCCATAAACTGACACAGCTGTGCTTGATTCTTTCCAACAGAAAGCTGTAAAGGTAGCGTCCAAATACTATAGTGCATCGGATGATGATGAAAGTGAGCAAACACCCTGTGGGAAGGAAATGGGGCAGCTCCACAGGTGAGCCATGAATCACCATAGTTTTACAGCTCAGTTAAGCTATAGGCAGTGTTTACTACTATCGATACTTACATGTCATTGCCTCAGGGAAGTCTGTTCTTAAGACCAGGTCATTTATGACACTTCTGTTGGTGTATATTTTGTTTGACTGCTGTAGCCTGATATTTTGATTGCACAGGTTTTCATAGGTTGCAAATAGCTATTACCCTTAGATTGAAAAGAAGTGTGATAGTAATACTCTTTTAATGGAAAAATGCCGATCTGCATTTTGCATGCTGTAAGAGAACTGTTTAGGCTAGATAAGGGTACATCACAGCCCAGCCGACTTTATTACATCTGAGAATGTAAAGAAAAAGCAATCAAAAAAAGTGCCATTGAAAATGCATTTTTTTGTCGCTGAAATGCTCCTTTTTCAGATACAGCTCAAAGCTGCCTGCCTTGTTTTCGTTGAGAAGGGCTATGGTGCAGCTATTTCATTATGTTTTAAATGAAAAAACTTGTGTATTGTGGCTATAGAGGTATGAGGGGAACAGTCATCTTGGAGCCCTCTCTGAGGAGGTTTGCCACACACTGTTCACATTTGTTCATTTCCTTATTGATGAAAAGAACAGAAAGGGGGATTGAAATATGCTTTAAGTATTGAAAATTTCCTGATTTGTTTTATATATTGAACATATTTCAGCCGACTGGCTCATCGAAGAAGAACAGTGAAGCTGTGCCGAGCTCTGTCTGACCTAGTGGTGTACACGAACTCTGTGGCTGCCCAGGATATAGTAGATGATGGTAAGGCTGCTGGCACAAGACTTGGACGTGCCTTTTTCATTTTCCTATTTGGATAGGAGACATGACTGCCTTCTGCATTTTTCCCATGTTTGTTTGTTGGTTTTGTTGTTTTTTTTTTTGTGTTGGGGTTTAAGATGTTTTAAAAGCAGAGTAGTTAGTTTCCTGTTCCTTTTACTTAACTGACTGCTACTGCCGAACCTGGGACATAGAGAAAGAGTAAAGCACCACCTTTCCCTTGATTTCTTATATCATTCCTGTTTTAGTGACAGTTTTAAAAATGAGTCTTTTTTTAGGAGAACCCTTTCCTGTTTTCACAATTTTCTAGAATTTGTCATCATCTTTTAGCTTTATCAATTTTAAGTAGCATCTCTAATAACATGATAGATTTTTAGTTGTGATAAATAGATATGATTCCCATTCAGAAAGCGTGCAGTTGATTCATTAAATGGTGGTAAGATGGACATTGAGAAAGTTGCAAAGGAATTTGTGGGGAAGGTCACTAAATGTGCATGAGCAAACTGTGTATGAAATTCTGTAATTACTATAAAATAAATTCCTAATTTAATAGAATTTAATGGGAGAAATTAAGGAGGGTGAAAGCACCATGGTGAGAGTTCAAGATATCTTGCAAGAACAAAGTCTTGAGGAGTTTCAGTGTCATTGTTCTGAGCTGACAAACAGTTTTTTCTGCAGGTCCGGGTGCAGAGAGGTACTTCTGAATCCATCTGATTGCTCTTGACCATTTGGAAAGGAGGGCTTGCTCATCAGAGCACAGTACTGCTCTTACCTTTCATCTAGATCTTGTTCTTTTTGATCCTAGCTGAAGAGATGGGCTTGGAGAGATAAGACAATTGAGTGGGTCTGACTGCTCTCTCACAGTTGGGCACTTTCTGCAGTCTTTCTCCCAGAGGGCTGATCAGAGGGGTCTGCCCAAGGGGTAGAACTCTCAGAGGGAAGACTTACGAATTGGAAAGATTGCTTGGATTATTTAGAGAAAGGATGAGTTGAAATGGATTGAGTGCTTCTATTAATGTGTTACAGGGACAAGAGCGCTGCTGGGCACTTCTTCCCCCAACTGTAAGCTCTTGAGTAAGATAATTATCATCATGCTGCCATTAGTAGGTTTCTCTATAGATTCTTCTTAGCAGTCATGTCTGGGGTGTTTGCAGGAGAAAAGGCTCTAGCAAATAGCTTCAGCTCTTGCTTGGCTTCCCCTTCAAGTTGTGGAAGCTTGACAGTAGAACAAAAGACCCTCATGGAAGGGGAAACTGGTGCTCTTCAGTAATGCAGTGTATGTGATTTGCATATGACAGGGCAATCTATGTTATAATTTAGGACTAAATCTCATGTTCCCCTTGATTAATACCAGTGTAACTGAGGTCTGAGTTCAGGCCCCCATCTCCTAGGATTCCTTTATAACCTGTTTGTTGATTTAACAATGCACACAGGATCAACAGGGAATGTGCTATCATTCAGTGAAACAAGAGCCCACCAAGCAGTGCAGCAGAAGGCTGAACAGTTTATGCTTTACAACCAGAAACAGCTTACAAGGGTGTATCCATCAGCCTATCGGATTGATTCCAGCAATTTCAATCCTTTACCTTACTGGAATGTTGGTTGCCAGTTAGGTAGGTGTTGCATGAAAAACTTACTTCCCAGTCCTTGTGTATGTGATAAGTGAATATTATCATTATCAATGACATCTGAGTTTTCTCTTTCATCAGTGGCACTAAACTACCAGTCTGAGGGGCGTGTGATGCAGTTAAATGAAGCAAAATTTAGGGTAAACGGCAACTGCGGTTACGTCCTCAAACCTCAGCAGATGTGCAAAGGTAATGTGCCACTATACATTACTGTGTCAAGCCTTTCGGAAAGTGTCTTCATATGATGTTGTGAAGACACAAGAAAGAACATATATAGAATCTTTAATATTTCCATACATTCATAACATATTAGAGGGGACCTTTCTGTCTTGTAATCATATAACCAAGGGCTGTTTAGCTCAGAAAAGGTTGCAAGAAAGTGGAATGGAATTTTAAATTAATCAACAGCTGTTTCATACTCTGTACTTTCTTATGACTGAACTTCAGCTGTATGTATGCATCTTGGGTAATCCTTCCTCTGTGTATCTTCTCCTTACAATTCTCATTCCTTGCCATCTTTTAGGTGTATTCAACCCCTACTCTGCTGATCCACTTCCTGCCAGTCCTAAAAAGCAGCTTATTCTGAAAATCATCAGTGGACAGCAGCTACCTAAGCCCCCTGACAGCATGTTAGGGGACAGAGGAGAGGTAAGATGCTCTGATACCAACAGACGCTTCAATGAGGCCCTGGAGTGACATGACAGATTGTGACTCAAATGAGCTTTCTCCTTATTTAAGTATACCAATAAATTTCTGATATTGTCAAGCTTTTGGTCGATAAAGGCTGCATTTTCCCAAGGAGTCTGTATCCTACCCATGATGTTTAAGAACTGATTTGTAATTTCTTGAAAATTAGTCATAACTGGCCATAGCTTTTGAGACTACAAACCATACCTCAACTTATATTTCATGAAGTCATTTATCATGATTTT
>JAOEHX010038222.1:0-14561 GCA_025448015.1 Bolborhynchus lineola | reverse complement strand
CTCTCCATCCTGCCCATGTATTATTTGCTTCCAATAAAAAAAAAAAAAAAAAAAAAAAAAAAAAAAAAAACAACAAAAGAACAAAACCAAAACAACCAAATCAAACCCAAACCAACAAAAAACCCTACAAACCAACCCTAAAGCTTAACTGTCTTCAGTTCCTCAGAAGTTTGCACCAAGAGCAACTTATTCACATGTAGTTCTTCTGTTGTAGCAACTCATTTCACCAAAAGTTACAATAAAAAAAAAAATTAATTGCTATCTCTGCAACAGTAATCTTTCCCTTCTGAAAAGACTATGGAGTTAAGACCACTTCACCCGTTCTATCGTGATATACAGGATTCCAGTGTCTAATGACTAGAATTTTATTTAGCACATCCAGCAGAAGACAATAAAATTAAAGCACTACAGGAATTTTTGCCACTTAATGTCACCTGTTCGGAATGTGCACGCTGCTGTTTCATGTGTTAAAGAGGAGGGAAGAGCTTAGATGACAGATCCATGATTATGTACCATCAAAACACTGGCCTGCTAAATGTTTAAAATAGTTGCGTACAGTGGATGTGGATTACTTGAGTAGTTAAAATTGAAAGCCGAATTCCAATGCAAATTAACCTAAGGGATTTCTTTACCCAGAAAGTTTAAAAAGCAAGGTATCCCATGAATGCCTTTCTGTTTTGCCTTCAAGGTCACTGCCCAGAAAAGTCGTGAATGCTCCATCCCTAGAAGTGTTCAAGGCCAGGTTAGTCAGGGCTTTGCACAACCTGATCTAGTGGAAGGTGCCCCTGCCTATGGCAGGGGGGCTGGAATCAGATCATAGGCATCTCCCTTCCTTCAAAATACACTTAGCTGCAGTTCAGGTGCTCGACTATTTCCAGCTCTCTCAGGAATAATAATTTTCATCTTAGGATCCTTCCTCCTCCCTGCCACCATCTAACATGGCTGAACTTACCTATGGGGGCTGAATTACACAACCACTGCCTTCCAGAACAGACCCTATAACCATCATTGATGTGTTCCATACTACAGTGGGGGAATTGGAATTTGAGTCTCTTGCAACGGTTAATTCTCACATCAAGGGGCAACAAGTTTTGCTTTTGGAAAGGGGTGGGGAGAGAGTAAACTGAGAAACAACCTGCAGTTCAAATAAGAAACCAACCATTAAAGTGACAAAACTTACACCAAGAGAGAATGTAATTGTCAGAGAAATAAGTTACTGCTTTCCCCACTAAGTATATGATAAATTCAGTGTATTTTCCCCAGAAATACAGTCCTGCTTATTTTACACATTGTGCCTGCTTGAAAGACAACCAACATGACTTGCCCTGGAATTCCACAATTGCCGCCAGCCACAGCAGAATAGATTTGTTACTTCAAACTGCCTGGTCTCCTCCTCTGCCGCCAGCAAAAAAACACTTAGCACTTATAGATGTGTGAACTTCTAAGAAGCTTTCCCAAAGGGAAAAGAACAAACTTGTTTTTCTCCTCTCAGATAAAAGCTTTAATAGTGTTATACTGTATTTCCTTCTATTATGAAACCTTTATTTCAGAATATATAATCTTAAAACAAAGTATCACACCTCTCCATGGACTCAGGTTAAAATGTACAAGATTTTGTTGGAGATCAGGGGACATTAAAGACACATACACCTTCCTGAAACTAAAACCAAGTGAGCAAGAAAGTGGGCTTTTTTTTTCTCTGAAGTTGATGATACTACTCATGCTTTGTAAGCTGGCTTGCTACTCCCAGATCATTTTTGCTAATACATAGAGAGCCCACCTTCTTAACAGGAAGCTCAAAATTACAGTAGTTTCTCAAGGGTTTTTTTTGTTTGTTGGTTTTTTGGTTTGTTTTTGTTTGGTTGTTTTTTTTAACTTAACAAAGTCCTTTTCTGTAAAACAGTAAAAACCAAAACCAAACCAAATGAAAAAAAACAACAATAAACCAACAACAACCTTAGGTGAAATTAGTGGAAAACAGTTACTGTTTCACTTCACAGCAAAGCAGTGTACTTATTTTCTAATACTCCATAGTTGGTAACAGGTGCCAGGAAGAGAACAGGAGGAGAAAAGAGGGTGAGTTATAGTGGACACAGATTCATTGATATGCTGATTTGAATTAGGAGCTGGGGGAGAGGTGGTGCAAATTTCTCTTAAAGGGAAAGATTGTGAGTAATAAAAACCCAGCTAAGTCGATTATCCTTTAGGTAACAGAACACAGTGAGCAGCATGCATGCAGGAATGAGTGGCAAATGAGGAGGAAAGGAATACTGTCCCTTTTGGGGGCATTTGCAGCTTTGAGGTCACCATGAAAAAGGTCCTACAAATCCTCATCACACACACACAAAAAAATAATAAAAAGGAGCACAAAAATGATGTCATCAGTTCAAATTCAAAACATGGAATGCTAACGATTAATACACTACTGACAAAAAGCTACCCTTCTTCATATCTCACGCCCATATGGATGAGGAAACTGACTAACTAGCACAGCCACAATAAAATTCTCAATTACCTGTAGCACATAAGTGTGGTTTTCCATTTCATTCCAAAGGATCTTGTTTTTATGGAAATTTTAATTCAGGCAAAGATCAAGTTAAAGATATCACATAGCTTCTCACCACACCATAACCAAACAAACGCAAGAGGAAAAACACATTTATCATAAATGTGGACATCTGGATATAGCTGGAACTATTCTAGAAACTCCGGAGAAGAAGGCAGAAGATATAAGGGAGAAAGAAAATGACAATTATTTATTTATAGCATCACCCACACATTTCACAGTGCTTGGAAGCTCTTCAAGGATGGTGGCATATGCATATAACAGAAATGGAAGTACACAGTCTTATTGCCTTCTCCTGCAGAGCAGGATGAGTCACCTGGCACAGCCAGAAACACAACTCAATTTTAAAACTTCAAAAATAATTTCTGTGCCACAAAAGACCAACAACAAATTAGCCATATTACTTGATAAACTAAACAGAAAAAGAAGTGGCAAAAGCACATCTGGATCTCTAGATTCCAGTACCTGCATCATAACAATCCTTTCCCCTCCACCTTTTCATATTCCTCCACAACACAGCTCCTTCTTTTTCCATTAACTATGGATCTTATTGAATTTTCTGCTGCCTTCAACTGCGCTGAGCCCAGACACAGAAGCAGAACAGAATAAAACAGCAATTCCTCTGTGATAACCATAATTCATCTACATTACTGTTCCTCATCCATAAGCTAGACATGATTGTCCCTCCTCTCCCGAAGTCCACAATCCTGTCTAGCCTTGGGAGGTATGGGTCACAGGAAACTACCAGTGAGCTAACCACGATAAGCTTATGCCAATTTAAGTCTGTGCTGCAACTGAACAGGGTGATCCTGCTTTCCATATCGCTGGCCCTTTCCCCAGGCTGCCATTAGTACCAATGCCATTGATGTACTCATTCCTGTCAGATCACCAGTTCAGCTGATCTCCCAAGTACCTGTTCCAGCAGAAAGGGGTACTCTGTCTCAGGCAGACTTCCCCCATTCACCTATGTGGATTTAGAGCAGCATGTCAGATCAGGCAGTTGCATTTCCAGAGCATAGTTTCAAATTAAATATAAAGCAGTATAAAGACTTCTACCAGATGGGTCTATCTCACTTCCCTTACATCCTGGTTTTGGCTGAGACACAGTTAATTTTCTGCCTAGCAGCTGGTGCAGTGCTGTGTTTTGACTTCAGGGTGAGAGTAATGCTGATAACACACCAATGTTTCAGTTGTTGCAAAGTAGTGCTCACCCTGATCAAAAGCTTTAGCCTCTCATGCTGTGCCAATGAGGAGGGACACAAGAAGCTGGGAGGGAGGATAGATAGGACACCTGACCCAAACTAGCCAAAGGGGTATTCCATACCACAGCACGTCATGTTCAGTATATAACCTGGGGAGTTATATAGAAGGGGCTGACTGCTGCTTGGGAACTGGCTGGAGATCAGCCAGTAGGTGGTGACCAATTGTACTGTGCATCACTTGACTTTTTTGGGGGTTTAATTCCTCTATTTCTTATTAATATATTTTACTTTAATTCAATTGTTAAAGCGTTCTTACCTCAACCCAAAAATTTTTACCTTTTCTCCAATTTTCCTGCCCATCCCCAGTGAGCAAGCAGCTGTGTGGTATTTACTGCTGGCTGGGGTTAAACCACACCGCCTTACTCTCCTCTCCTGCTTTTGGAGCTGGTCACAAGGGTGAATGTGGTAAAACAAGTAACCTACCACAGAAGAAACGCTTCCTACCAGATATACTCAGTGATCCAGTTCACCCTTTTGTCAGGGCATGACTAGATACATGTTAGAGAAGTGAACACAACCAACTTATTCTGGTGACAGCCCGCAGTTACACTAAATATAACACAAAATCACAGTCAGCAACCACTAGAATCAAGATTTGAACTTTGTTCGAGGCATCTCCACTACAGCATGTCAAAGGTCTAAAACATACATTTGTCAAAATTCACAAAAAGATGTCGACCCTACACACTATTAACATAGTTGTATTCTTTATTCATGACCTCCTAAAAGAAAGAAGGAAAACACCACAGAAAGATTTAAAAAGGCACTGATACCTGAGCACCCACTAGTTGCAGCAAGGCTGAGTTCACAGGAAGGAGTTCAATGTCTGTATTGATAGTGGTCTGGTCAAAAGGGCATGCCTTACGGTGGAGCTTGTTGAGGCACATCTTGCAGACAGTGTGGCCGCAACCCAAGCTGATAGGCTTCCGGATTGTTTCGTCAAAAGTCTGTGTGCAAATCGGGCAGGACAGAAAATCCGTCCATTGTGGAGCTTGTACAGGCATTGCTTCAAGAGTTAATTGACAAGACAAAAATCTAAAGCACAGATTCCACTGGAATCAAAATGTTTGGAAAAAAGTCTGTTCGTTTTTAAGTATCTTCTGTAAGTACAGACAGTCAGCACATAGTGTGAAACATAACCTAAAAGAAAACAAAAATAGAAGTTAATGTTCTCTACTGGAACAGTCATGTGAAAACCTTTGTGCTAGGTAAATACCACTTGTAGAGGTGTAACTAAACTAGGAGTGCAGCTCTGACATTACACGGACTGAATCATAACAGCTGGTCTCTGGCATGTAAAACCCACTTAAAACCATTTCTGTTGTTATGCAGCTAAAAATAAAATAAGTAAAATCAAGATAGCTATCTTTCTCACTGAAATTAAGACTAATTAGCTTTTTCATGTCCCCCTTTTTCGTTACAAATGAGCCAATTAGCACCAACTACATTTAAATAAAAAAGACAATTTTTGAAAGGCTGTTGTGCTCATTCCACTAAAACGATTTTTTTTTTACAGTATTAATTGTACTCTTTAAATATTTTTGCGTAGACAAGGCCTCAGCCTTGTCTCTATCACAAATGTCTGTTTCCAAGTTCAGCGGACTGTGGATTGATACACAATGACTTCACAGAAACATCTGAGCTGCCATAGCCTCAAGAAAAAAATGGATGAATGGCTCAGGGTACAGTCAGACACTGCATGCAATACAGCTCTTGCACACTGCTAAGGAATACTACACACCACTACTACAGCATCTTCACACAAGTTGATCTTGTACAGAGCTGCAAACTTATCCAGTTACATCTCAGCCTGTGAATCTCTGTGCCTTACTGGGTGTAGTTTAGCATTTATAACTTGCCTCCAGTCTCCCCACAAAGCAGCTCCATCCTTTAAAAGCAGGAAGAAAATTTCTAGAAGTCAATTTAAACTGGAAGAGTGACAATTGTTGTTCAAGGACCCTTTTCTAACCCCAATTTGTATCATTCATATCCTACCTAGAGATTATATTGACAAGAAAGTAACATCTTTAATACATTGAGAAATTACAATGAATGACTTCAACAGAGTGCAACCTGAGAGGTCTTTGTCACGTGGCACTTTTGAATCAAAATGCTATGAGAACTGAATATTATTAATTATACGGGAATGGAAAGTAAGACATCCTTCTGGAACCAATATAAATAAGAGTAGACAGATGAAGTAATATAAAAAGAATTATCAAAAGGAAATCTGGCAATAAAAGAAGTATTTCAGATGTCTCTCTCACTTTCTATGACCAGTGAAGTTAGCAAAAACAAAGAGCAGGTCATTTATTTGCTACCAAACAGATTTTTCTAAATCAAGCAGCAAAACAACAATAAAAGAACACCCCAACCACCCAGGTATGTTTCTTTTGCCCGCACACTGATGGCTCAGGTTTCATACAAAGGAGTATGCACTTGCTTGCAGCAATATACAGCATATAATATATAATAATATATAGCATATACAGTTCTTTTATAAACAAAGCAGCAACCTTTTATCAAATATTAGCTTAAAAAAAAACAGCCAAAACTAAAAAAAAAATTAAAAATATCAATTCTAAGCATAGGCAAAGAGAAATTTCAGGTTAGAACTCGTGCAATTTAGAGTCAAAATATTTTAAAACAGCAACCAAAAAAAATAATGCTAAAACAGCAACTCTGAAAAGCCTCAGGATTTTGTTCCAGAATTTAGCGTAATGTTGTTCATCATTTTGCCAAGGCAAACAATGAAGAATTACTAGTTAAGCTTTTAGCCACGTTTCATCAACAAAACATTAAAGCTTAGTTCTAAAGCTAATGAAAAAAATAAATTTCACTTCTATCTTAAAATGCAATATACAATACCACACAGCCACTGTTTACTAGCCAACAAGTAATCGATAAGAAATCAATACTACCCAGACAGGGTGGTACTGAGGAAGAGGCAATGCACATGGCTAACTAACACCACTGTTACATAACTGGAATATCTGCCAAGGTTGTTCAGGGTTGCCCGCTCCCCCCTGCATTACCTCCGTAATAGCAAATCAGTATTTTTCTTTCATCTTGTCAGCAGACAGCCAACTAATTCCCATTACTACTGTAGCATCATAACCCAAATGGAAACATTTATAATTGTAAGTTACTTAACTGAACTAATTTCCTACAACACCCAGGAAATGTGTTTCCAAGTGTTCCCACCTCTCCCTGCTCCCTTTATACACATTAAGTAAACCTTCGCGTCAAGTATTCCAGCTAGAATCATTCTTTGTAAACCAAATCTGTAACAGATATAACCTTAAAACACAACGAACTACAAAGAGCAGCTATACAGCTTGATAAATCTAGTGTATGTATTGCTGTGCTATGAAATACCACTTGAGTTGCAAAAATTAAGAACTGAATCATATTGCTTCCTTCCTACCACACCGCTATTAAAACGCCTATGAACAATTTCACAGACTCGTCTGCAATTCGGGAACAACTGGAAGCATTGATTATTAACCAAGCATTAAGGAAAAGAACACTTTCTTACTAACCGAGGAAATTTAAAACCAGAAATTAACACAGAGCTATGCCATCAACACTAAAAAGTAGATGTGGGCACAGAGACTCCCCATCTCAAGCTCTGAAAAAAGGAGCTGAACTCAACTTTAACGTGAGTTAGCTAGTTTAAAAAACTACACCACCATAAACAAAGACATATTGTTCCTATCTGTACCTCTGGCCACTCCAGACAACTGGCATACCCAAATAGGTCATACATATTTGCAATCTCAACAGCTGTAAGAGAAGTCTGGAGAGTCTGGGGAGGGAGGAACAGAATAATTAGTGGCATCCCTGATCCATTATCAAAGTAGGTCTCAAAAGGCTGGAGAACAATGGA
This sequence comes from Bolborhynchus lineola, assembly GCA_025448015.1. Lineage (NCBI taxonomy): Eukaryota > Metazoa > Chordata > Aves > Psittaciformes > Psittacidae > Bolborhynchus > Bolborhynchus lineola. The sequence goes on along the minus strand of JAOEHX010038222.1, from coordinate 6,844 downwards.
AGTAAAGCTCACACATAAGCACAACTCTCAGAAGGGTCCTAATGAGCCCCAGCCTTGCACATAACTGCCAGAATAGCATGTAACACATGAATGAAAACCCAACAGCCCTAACTGTGGATATGCAATCACCAGAGAGGCATGTTTCATCAGTGGGTGACAGCTCCCCCTGACCTGTGACAGATCAGACAAAACCCTCATTTCACCAGACCCTGCAGTGCTTGTGGACAACTGGTGCCTAAATACCAGAGAGAGGCCACAGATAGCACTGACAATAGAAAATACAGCTGGGAGAAACCTCAGGAAATCATCTACTTCAGCACAGTCTAACAGCTGGAAAAACTGGCTTGATCCAGCCAAGCTTTTCCCTAGACGAAAAAAGAATAGCTATTTGAGCAATAAATCCTGCTCTGCTAATAAATCTCCCAGGTAGATCACCACAGAACAGTGGAATTCCTCTGGTCGCAGTCAAGATGGGAATGGCATCACAGGGACTGACAAACTGCATGGATATGGGCTGGCACCAAGCACAGCTGCCACATCTTTATACATATTTGGTCCAGTTTTCCTGCTTCATCTTCACACAAGGCAGCAGCCAAGTGCTTTGATACAACATAAATCTCTTGCAGGTACAAAGCATAAGGATGGGGTATACACCTAAGTAATGAAACTGGGAAAGATGTGCGCCTTTTCACAAGGTTTGTGATTTGCTATGACCTTGGAAATAACTGGAAATAAAATATTCTCTAGCTTCAGAGAGCTACTTTAAAAAAGAGAGATTACAAGCAGCAATAAAATGATGGAAACAAGATAGTTTCATTATCACAGCTAGCTACTGGAAGCATCATCAGAAAGAGAACACTTCCTCACACAGATAAGGAAAGAAAAGTGTATTTACACTTTTGTGGTACAACATTTTTTTTAAATGTTACTCTCCAGCACTATGCCAGAGGTGAGCAAAACAGAAAAAAATCAAGTCATTTAAATAAACCCCCCTTCCTCATAATGCTATGGCATTCAGAATCATAGAATAGTTAGGGTTGGAAAGAACCTTAAGATCATCTAGTTCCACCCCCCTACCATGGGCAGGAACACCTCACACTAAACCATACCACCCAAGGCTCTGTACAACCTGGCCTTGAACACTGCCAGGGATGGAGCATTCACAGCTTCCCTTGGACAACCCATTCCAGTGCTTCACCACCCCCACAGTAAATAACTTCTTCCTTACATCCAATCTAAACTTCCCCTGTTTAAGGTTAAATCCATTACCCCTTGTCCTCTCACTATAGTCCCTAATGAAGAGTCGTCCCCCCCAGCATCCTTGCAGGCCCCCTCCAGACACTGGAAGGTTGCTATGAGGTCTCCATGCAGCCTTCTCTTCTCCAGGCTGCACAGCCCCAACTTTCTCAGCCTATCTTCATACGGGAGGTGCTCCAGTCCCATGATCATCCTCATGGCCCTCCTCTGGACTTGTTCCAACAATTCTATGTCTTTTTTATGTTGAGGGCACCAGAACTGCACACAATACTCCAAGTGAGGTCTCACATGAGCAGAGTAGAGCGGCAGGATCACCTCCCTTGACCTGCTGGTCACACTCCTTCCGATGCAGCCCAGGATATGGTTGGCTTCCTGGGAGCGAGCGCACACTGCAGGCTCATGTTCATTTTTCCATCGACCAACACCCCCAAGTCCTTCTCCCTGGGGCTGTTCTGAATCTCTTCTCTGCCCAACCTGTAGCTGTGCCTGGGATTGCTTCGACCAAGGTGTAGGACCTTGCACGTGTCATGGTTAAACCTCATCAGGCTGGCATAAGCCCACCTCACAAGCGTGTCAAGATCCCTCTGGATGGCATTCCTTTCCTCCAGCATATCGACTGAACCATCCAGCTTGGTGTCAGCGGCAAACTTGCTGAGGGTGCACTCAATGCCCCTCTCTCCATGTTGCCAACAAAGAAGCTGAACAAGACCAGTCCCAACACTGATCCCTGAGGGACACCACTCAGTACTGGCCTCCAGCTGGACATTGAGCCATTGAGCACAACTCTTTGTGTGTGGCCATCCAGCCAGTTCTTTATCCACCAAGTCGTCCCCCTATCAAATTGATGTCTCTCCAATTTAGAGACAAGGATGTCGTGTGGGACAGTGTTGAACGCTTTGCACAAGTCCAGGTAGATGACATCAACTGCTCTACCCCTGTCCATCAGTTCCACAGCCCCACCATAAATGACCATCAAATTGCTCAGGAAGGATTTCCCCTTAGTGATGCCATGCCGGCTGTCACCAGCCACCTTGTTGTTTTTCATGTGCCTCAGCATGCCTTCCAAGAGAATCCACTCCAAGATTATGCCAGGCACAGAGGTGAGGCTGACTGGTCTGTAGTTTCCTGGGCCATCCATCTTCCCCTTCTTGTAAATGGGGGTTATATTTCCCTTTTTCCAGTCGTCAGGAACCTAACCCACCCTTCTCAATTTGCCAACTATTCCAGTTAGCTTCCAAACACTTTAAATATACACATACACACACTTCTTTGTGCATGATTAAGAAAAACAGATATGCCAAAACCCAAGAAAACAACCTGAAAAGACACATCCGAAGAATGTAAACTGGAAGAGAAGAAGATGCATTGAAGAATGAAGATCCTTCAAGACATGGACCTTGAATATTACACTGGGGCCAGAGACAGACTTATTTTGTTATTTCTGAGTTTGGAAATTCAAAATATCTGTATGCAAGTCTCCTCCTCCTGCTTGGCTCTGCCTAAGCTGTTTCTACCCACAGCTAGAATCACCTGGAAAGATTCTTCCTCTCTTCTGGCCCTCCCCCCAAATCCTTGAAATTCCATCCTTCAACCCAGACTGGAAATGTCACACTGTAATCAGATCAGCGACCCATCTCCTTTGGGACCTTGCCAGTGCTTCAAAGAAAGACAGGATCATTCTATAAACCTCTGGGATGACAGCTTAACACTTCATCACATTCCTTACTCAGCCAGACTAAAACACAAAGGGGTAACGCACTCTCCTGTCCAAGCTGTGTTATGTTCATGATGGCCAGAGCCATTCTACATAGCTTTGCAGATTCAACCCTCAAGAGCAAGATGTTTCTAAAATGTAGAACATGCTGTACCAACATCCACTGGCATCAAGTTTCACACATGATGACATACAGGAAAACTCTTCTGCTTTCAGATAAAATTCAATCCCTTTAAATTAATTGCACTCTCAAGAGTCCTTCAGTTCATGTACCAAGTATATAGTGACTTCTCTCACAAACATGTTATTTAGATCCAACGTGTACTAGCCCAGCTGTATCACGTGCCACTTCATCATGCACAAGTTAACACTGATCTTTCCCAGCAGCAGTGCACAGTAAGTCATGTTACAGTTTAAGGCAGATGACTCAGCACACCTACGGGGCACCCTCTGCTCAGTTTCTGCTGTTTCAGTACATACAGCTCATAGGAGCATTGTTTGCTCCAGTGTTTTACAAAGCTTTCTCCAGCATTTCACTAAGCTTTTCTTACCCAGTCAATATTATAATCATCTTGACATTTGAAGATCAAAATTCTGAATAATAGCTGTTTTTATTCTCTGCTTTTATTTTAGTCCTGAAGCTGTTGATTTTTGCTGAGTCTTACTCAGAATAAAAATGAGCAGAACTTCCTGTAGCAGTTAACAGTAAATATATAAATAAGTCTATTGAGTGCAAAGCTTAACACTGTCACAGCTCCTCACTGCCAAAACAAACTCAGGCTTGCCAACTGATCTACTCACCAAAATACAGCTTTCAGATAATCTATAATCTAATAAAGAAAATACCATTTCTTAAATTCTTCTAAAGACTCTTACTCCTTGGTAGTAGTAACATACACATTTCTGAGGAAAAGTAATGTAGCCAAAGACACAGCTCTCTCTCCTGGGAGACTGGTTCTGTAATATATTAACTACTTCAAAAACCTCTCTGACAGTCAAGATTAAAAATAAACCAACAACCTAAACAAAATTAACAATAGCAAAACAATTCATAATTAATATGGATCACCAGATGCCCACAGTACAAACCTAACCAAAACCTGGAAACTGACCCCCCCACCCCATACTTCCTAGTGCCAGACGCCACTTATTTTCATTACTACTTCACAGGACCTATTTAAGCAGTAAATTTTCTACTCCAAAATATGTAATAAACAGCATTTCCGAGAACACTAGGTATCTTTTTTCTTTTTCCTGAGGAGAAGTGCAGGAACTAATACTTTTCAAGTCCTGAATTTCATTTTACAGAAGAGCTGACCTGACACCCCATGGGAAACCCTGACAACCCAAAAGTAATAGGTTACTTATAGAGACTCAACACTTAGTTCCCAAAAGGCATGCTAAAGCCACACATGCACAGTCAGCAGGTACTTCCAATTCCATGGTTCACAGAACAGGATAAATCATGCTAGCTGTGTTTCCCATATCCAGTTCCACAGAAAAACCTCTGAAAAAATTAAACAGAGAGAGAAAGGCCATGCCTGATCAGAGAAGAGTAGGTAGACAAAAAAGCTGCTTACCCAGGAGCTCCATGAACAACACATACAGTAAGCCCAGTATAGTCTTTCTGATAGATTGAGGTTCCCCTCCCTCTCCCTGTCCTGTTTGCTCTCCTAAACTTCGCTGTACACCAGCAACTGACAGTCACTGCTTCACTTCCTCATTCCTCCTCCGCGCATGCCTGCTCACATGGAACGCTCCCCACCACCACTGAACACTTGCCCAGAAGACAGAGCACTGTAACAACAGAAATTCCCACCCAACCACAAATCTTGGAAGTTGTGTGCAATCATGTTTCCACTTTTCTTACAAAGATACATGAACAGCTGGCTCCAGTGGCCGTTTATTAAGTCTCTTTTAAAAGAAAAAGGAGAAAATCATGAACACCATCAAAATTCTGGCCCAAACTCACTGAAGCTCAGTTAAATCAGAGTCAAGAACTTACTTTCTTTTACCCTCTGCAATTTTATTTGACTTGTGGAAACAAAGGAAGAAGTTTGCATACTTCCATGCAGAAATACACGGTAGTCTGGAAAGTACGTTAGGAAAATAGGGACAGTTAAGGATAAGATGTTATCCCTCATTTGAAGCTCCCTAGAGTTTAACAAGACAAGGGAAACAAACAAAATACCCAACACTAAACAACCAACATCACAACTCTACCAGGGTACCTCTCCAACAGAGGATCTAAAATGTACAAAGATTTAAGCTCCACAACATCCTGTGAGGCAAGAAATAATATGTTATTGCAGAATGGAAAAACGTTGAATTAAGTTATTTATCCAGTGTTTCAAGCAGGTGGAGGGAGAGAAAATGAAAAATAATGTATCTTTTTCTTGACCTCTCATTCTCACTCAACATTAAATCACTGCTTTTACACCACAAAAGGTCATGAATGTTTATAAAGACAATACACATGAAGAAGCTTAAACCTTCCTGCTAACCTCCTTCCCCCCCCAACACACAACCTGCACATGGCTCAAATAGCGTATTTTCAGGGCAGGTATACACAACTAACTTCTTAATTTCTGGCTGATATTATACAACCCTTACATTTTATCTGAAAGAAAGACAAAGTGACCAACTCTTATAGTAAGCAATTTCATGATCTATTACCTAGAAATATTTTTTCTGCCAATCATAAGTACTCCCAAGTCCATAGATGATGAAGTCTAGGGAGTTAATAGCAGACAAGCATGTCTAGAACATACTCCTTTCATTCCAAATTAAAAGTTTCTGGATTTGCCAATGCAAATGACTGCAACAGTAACAACAATTAAACCAGGACCAAAAATCAAGCGCAGACCAGATTACCAGAAGAAAGGCAGAAGGCACTTAAAACATCCTCACCAGTTTCCAGAAGAGAGACTTTAGCTCAACCGGTCAAATGCTCAAGATCTATCAATCCTGCTTTCAAGGAGGCAAGCAAATCATTTGCTTTTCCCTGAAGCAGATATGTCTGAACAGCTGCTTCCTGAACACCCAAATAACCAAAATAATTGCAATAACTACAAGTTTGAAAACTAGAGCTAATAATCAAGCAATTAATGTGCCCCTGAAGAATTACATTTTGATATTACTGAGTCTGATGCCTCTCCAAGTAGTTGGTGAAGTTAAAGAGGACAACTCCTTATTTTACCAGAAGACCAGAAAAAACAGGTTAGCGTATTCAGGAGGACTAAAATCTCCTGTGTCAGTTTTTCACTGTTTATATAAGTACCTATATTGCAAACAAAACAAAACAAACAAACAAAAAACTTTTGCTTGGTTGTGCTTACCATCAGATCACCCTTGAAACAAGCCATGTAACAGGACAAATTTGTAAAAGTACTCAGATTCAAGGGTACAAACACATTATTTCCTGATGTCGGCTAGAGAGGTCACTACTCTGCCTTAATCATTCCTTTCTAAAATATTCCAATTGAACCTTTTGCACAGTTGTTCCTGGTTGAAGCTAGCAGCTTTAAAAGTAGATCTTTTATTAGTAAACATAGTAGGCAGAAATGTGAGTCGACAGCAATTACACAACCAATACTTCATCTAATTGAAACAAGCCAACAAATCAGCCACACAAACAATTCACCTAAAATAAAAAAACTAAGCAGTTAGCTTCAAGAATAAAAAGCAATGGAAAGTGGGTAGCATTCTAGAGATTGCAAACACTTCAGCTGCATAGGCACAGGTAAAAGAATAGCAACCTTTGAGCTCTAACTTGCTGAAGCAAAGCTTGTTTTTTTCTACACACCTTTTAGTAACCTGAAGTGTCAGAAGTATCACAGCAGAAATAAGATTGTCATGTGCTAGTGAGAAACC
>JAOEHX010038220.1:0-16602 GCA_025448015.1 Bolborhynchus lineola | reverse complement strand
GGCAGTGTTCAAGGCCGGGTTGGACATAGCCTTGGGTGGCATGGTTTAGTGTGAGGTGTCCCTGCCCATGGCAGGGGGGTAGGAACTAGATGATCTTAAGATCCTTTCCAACTCTAACTATTCTATGATTCTATGATTCTATTTCCTAAGTAATAAATAAGGCTAATTAAAATTCTATCCCATTTCAAAGGAAAATTATGTTACGATTCTGTTTTCCTAGTCTGTGTAAACAGTTATAAAATGCAAATATTTCTCCATTTATACATAAAGCAATCACCATTTTTCTTTCCAAGAGAAATAAGTACCGAAGTCAGTTTTAGCAATTAGCCTTGGGCTTGGTGAGAGACAAAATCTGACCACACCAAAGGTGCCAGGAGCATCAGAGATCTGGAGTTCAACTGTTGACACATTAGAAGCTCTGTCCACAATATTCTTATTCCACAGATACTGTTTAGGTTTAGAAGTCTTTCACCACAGATTTCTTTTTATTTATTTCTAGCTTATAGCTTGTGCTTTAAATATATATCACTGGGGTACCTTCTAGCAACCTGCACATTGCACTGTTTAATGTCACTAAGACTGTGTAGATACTGGGGAGTAATATTTCAAAACAGGGGATCTGACCTTTAGGGTCTTTCTGGGGATTCCAGGCATATTTGTATCAGACAGAAATAGCATTTTGTTCTGGATTTTATTTGATAATGGAAGGTTAGGTAAATACAAACAGCCAGAGAAACAACCACTTGCTCATGTAAAGATACAAGCAGTGAATGTCCCAGATGTACTGGAGGTATCTTCCTAATATTTTCACGCATTCTAACTCAAGGCTTGTCTCTAATCATTTTAAGTTTCCATTCTGATAAAATGTGATTGTTGCTGCTTTGCACCTACATTTTCCTACCAGTGAAAAAAATAGGCTAAATAATGGCATGATACTTTAAATAGACCATAGGGCAGACTGCCTCATCCTAATGCTGCATGTTTTTTGCAATGGTTTTAATCACAAAGACAGCAGAAAGGCACTTCTCTTAATAAAAGGCCCACACACAGAAAAAAATATGCTATATTTAGGTCCTTCATCAATGCCAGAGTAGTGCCTTATGGAAATTTACCTAATACACATAGGCTGGTTTAAGGTAAGCTTCTAAAATGTAGGCTGTTTTAATTACCTATGCAAGTAATCACTTTGCAGGAAGAGGAACGGAAACCTTCCAGTACAAGTTCTGATCCTACCAAGTAGAGAAGGTGGAAACTTTACAACTTTCAGCTTTTATTTCAGTTATCTGCAAATGCATATGTAAACTAGAACTGGTGAATCCCAGTATTGAGAAAGATGAAATGACCTGCAGCCAGCTGAAAGAGGTGTAACAGGACTCAGATCAATAAATCAAGTACTTTAATTGGATGGAGCTATTTGCAGGGAATATTTCAGAGGAATGGAATGTTATTAGTTATTAACCAACACATTAACCAAGCAGTTTATGCTATTATTTGTCCAAATCGGAAGCATTTCAAAAGCAATCCCTAGTTATATATTCTGCTGGAACTGCACATGAGGAGATGCCCTTGCTAAGAGGTCAGCACACCAGAGCCTACCTCCTGATCTTGTGGTGTACCTAGTGACCAAGATTATATATTTATTGCTGTTCAGGAACAAGTTAATGTTTCAGGACTTGCAAACTACTCATAAAACTTTAATACACTTGCTGTGTTGAGATTGACCTTGGAAGAGTCTAATCCCCAAAAGCCTCCTACAATATCTTACTCATTCACTTAAAATATATACTTGAATTGTACTTGAAATATATATATGCGTATAAACACACCAATTGCAGTTCCATTCCACATATTTTAAGCAGTCTTTCTCCAAGAACAAATAATTCTTTGAGGGATTAAAAAAGTTATGCTGGTTAACTGGAAGCAGGACCAAACAATGGTGAGAGAAAGGAAGAGCTAAGAAAAACCACCAAGGAGTAGGATTTCTATAGGCCCATTTATAAAAGTTTTTCAAGAGTATACAAGGAACTTAAGAAAGGTCAAATATAGACTGAACATTAAGAAATATTCCTGGTGGTGAAAATACAGGCTAAACAGCAAGAGTTGCTCTTGACAGCAAATTTCTGCAGTTGGTGAACCAATCTTCCAAAAGAAGTACTTGAGGAGTTATTCAGCTGGAGACCCGAGGACTAAACAAAGCAAGAATGGACATTCAGAATTTTCAGAATCTTGGCACATTAACTGTCCAGACACAAATTTGCAGGACCTACTCTGGATGACATAAGAAAACCTGCTCTTTCTTGCTTTGCTAGTTTCTGTTCACACACATCTGAAACTCACAGTGTCACCTTATCTATCTGTCTTTTTTTTTCCTTAACATCCATTTCTATTTCTGAAAAAGTTTTATTTCCAATTACTGCACAATCCATGTAAAGAGGGTATAAAAGGCATTTATAAAAGTATATATAAAAAAGGGAATTTCTAACAGAGACACAAGTAAAGCAGTATGTATTTCTCTGTATTTTCTCATTTAAAATTTCTGCCCCCATCATAAAAGTTGCTGCATTCATACAAATCTCATCAGAATAGTCATTATGTTTGCACTTAGCTGTGAGACAAAAAGTATCTGTGGTAAACCAGTGTTAAAAGCATCTTTTAAAAGAAATACTGTGGTTCCTTTTTTTTCATTTCACTGCAGATGTAATTATTATCAGAATAGTTTCTAGCAATACCTAAAAGATGTAGAAATAAAAACTTGAATTAAAAGAAAAAAAAAAAAAACAAACCAAAATACATTTAAACTCCAAAGGTATTATTGTTTTAAAAAGCTTGTGACTTCTGGCTACCATTGCCAATGAGTTACTGGTATAGAATGGAGTGAGTGAACCAGATAATCCAGCTGCCCATCAAGTATCTAACCCAAAACAGTCATATAGTGAACAAATGCAGAGGAGAATTTCTGAGAACAGAAAGGGAGTTCCCGGCGGATACTAATTTTTGTGGACTCTGCAAAGCAGTTTAGTTTGTACTTTGAGTGTGAACAAGTTTGACAAAGTATGAACAAGTCAGCACTTGCACCAGTGCAACTCCAAACTCATCCCCAGCAGCAAAATGAGTCCAGCATCTATTTACACCAGTACAAACCTAGAGTTGTATTTAGCCTTCTAATTAGAACAGTTTGTTCATCTTTTCTCCCTCCCCCCTCCCCCAATCTCCTTTATTTAAAGCAACAAAATTCACTTAATACAACTGCTACCTCTTCATTATTGGTTTTGGGGATGTCAAGCTGCAGTTATTATTGTAGGAGTAACTGTGGGTGAAAACTTCGTGAAAGCCTTTGTTTTGGCTCAGTGCAGCATATAAATCAAAAATGGTTATGTACAGCCTGCATGTTGTTTACTCTCCAGCATAATTCTAGCTGCATTTTTATAAGCTTAAGCTCAAAACAGACATTCAGGTAATTTTAGACATTTCAGGCCAAATCATTTTCATTAAGAGGAGCTAAATGCCAATATGGATCCATGAATTGAAAACTGTTCTAGTTCTTTTCTGTACCAGTGATGTAGAAATAGTAAGATTATCATCTTATCCTACAACAAATACCACTGCAAAAATTGTAATACAGTTAGGGGTGAACTGTTTTCACAGTGCTGAGGTGTCTGAATTCTGACAGGACTGACTTGAGGAAGGAAATGCAGAACAGTGATTTCTCCCTGAAGAATCTGGGACATTTTCTATACAGAAATCTGTAGAGTATCTTTCAGGATAGAGCCCAGTGCGTTGCTAATAGGCATTAAAACCCAATAGCTGTTTCTAACTTCCTTGGTTAGAAAAGCAACTGTTCTTCAGGAAGGCAATTTTAGCACTGAGTTTTTATCCCATGTTTGCACAGCCTCTTAATCCTATTGCTGCTTTAATTTAAAGCAACACCAGGAAGGCAATTGTTTACCATTTCCTCTGAAAACTTCAATTTTGCTGAAGACTTTCTACATGTGTTCTGTAGGTGTCTTGTTGACAATAATGATTCTCATTGTATGTCCAACCAGAGCTCACAACCTTCCAGGTGGGTTTTGCTTTCCATATATCTAGGAATAAATTCAGTCAGAATATTGTGGACTATTCCATTTCCCTTCTAGTGTAACACCACTGCATTATGCACATTCAAATACTAAGTGGCAAATTTAAGCTCTTAAGACTGGACTGATTTGCTTTTACCAGAACCTTCTTATTATTAAGCAGCTTATTTCTGATGATTTTTTTCTCTTTACACTATTTAAATGTCTATGATTTGAAGTTCTGCCTGATAGAGCTGCATAATTACAGTACATAAGAGAGAAAGTAACCCCTACTGAAAAATGACCTCATGATCAGAAATGAGGATTTGTGAATTATATGCATATTGTAAATAGCTTTAATAAACTCAGTCCCTATCTTTATTTTATTTTTATTTTTGCCTAAAAAAAGCATAGTAACTCTTTCAGGACAAATTTTCTCAAGGACTGCACATCACTGGAACATTGAAATGAAATAGACTGAAAAAAAATTGGTCATCTTCTGGTTCACCTGTTATTTATTTCCAGTTTTCTACCCAACCGATATGGAGGATTAGTACTCGCTTGCACACAGAAGGCATTTCAGTTCAAATAAGTGACAAATAATACTGGAGGAACACAGTGGCTCTGAATACAACCTGCAAGGAAACAAAATAAAACAAAACAAAGCAACACAACCAAAAAGCAAAGACTTAATTTGTTGCTTACTTGGAATTTCAATTAGTTGACATTTTGTCCTCAGTTCTTCAGCAACAGGAAATAGTTTCTTTCTGCTGATTTTCTGGAGTTTGCAGGGTTCCTGACTTTTTCTATCAGCAGGCAGCTGTCTGTCCAGCTACCAGTTCTTCCTAGCTTACTCTTTCATATTTTGCATTTTGTTAATTATTTCTTCCACTGTTTTATTATGCATTTCCCTATTGCATCTCTGAGTTGTCATGCTAAAACCTCAGTACTCTGACATGCAAGAAGTTCAAATCCAACTTTCCAGGCAACTGCCTTCTAGCTCTGCGAGATACTGTTTTCCTGAACTGTATTACAATGACTGTCAGCAATGGATCACTGTGAATATAAAGTAGTATTTCTTATTATATATGTCTTCTTGAAATCTATAGCCCAAAATAATTAGTGCAGAGAGCTGAAGGCCTGGCGGGGAATCCTGGTAGCTCTATTAGGAGAGCAATCAATACTTCAGTGATAGTTGATAATTACCTGAATAATTTTCAGTTAAACTGCAATCGCACAGTGCACATGATTTACCTTGGGTATGATCTTATAGCAAAAACTACGAATACAGCACATGGGGGTTAGTGATGGATTGCTTCAAACAGCTTGCAATCCCTTCAGTGGTACCTGCCACGTTACACACTGCAAAAGCATCCAGTCAATTGTTACAACAGCCATATGAATACACCTATGTAGGTGTATTTCTTGGCTGTCAGACGATTTTGCAAAAAGGTTGTTGCCAGCGTTGTACATACAACATTGAAATTCACTCTGAAATGTTTCAGAAATCACATGTGAAGAAAGCTTAAAGGTACCCTGGTAAACACATAATATCAGAAAAGAGGATCTACAGCTAGTTGGAATAGGCAGCTACCAAACTGACTTTTTCAGAAAGCAATGAAAGCCATAAAAAAGGTGAAATTTGAGTAAAAATTGAACAAGAAACAACAGAAAACAAAACACCCCACACTTTACCACAATTTTAAAATTATAAACAGCCAAAATACCAGATGTTTAAGCTCCACAGAAAACTTAGATCAGACTGTAAAGTACCTTAGCTTTGAAATGAATGTGAAGGTGAGATGGGCTGGTCATTTGAGTCCAAATAACCCAACATGGGCAGGATCAATCATACAGTGCTGCGCAGAAGCAGTAGAATCAAAGATCCTGCTCTTCATAGAGAGGGGACCACCTCTATTGATGCTTACTCTCGCTTTATAAAAAGCAGTCAGAAAACAGTAGGTTCCAGCACACTTCATGAGCTCAGCCTTCTTCAAGTATTTCTAATAATTTAATTTCTATCCTTAATTTTTAAATAGTGCCATAACACATACCCACAGAAACATCAGCTCTCCTACCTTGCTGTGGTTTCATTATCCAGCAAAGGTTCAACAAAAGGAGCAAAAGTGGGAGTAAGCAGAAGCATGCGAAGAATATCTCAAGATGGATAATTAAAGCCTAGCAAGATTTTATTCTCATAGTTTGTCACTGCTGTTCTCTGCCTGGTACAAAACATGTTGCTGCTAATGAATTTTACACGATACGATAGAAGTGGAGGTGGCTGGCTATGGCACGTGGCTACTATCATATTGCCTCAACTTCTTAAAATTGGAACTGAGAGATAAAGAAAATCCATTCAGGGCAAGGGAGAGAAATAATTCAGGGTAATTCCAACTTCCACATTGCTTCATTTCTTAAACTGGATTTTCACAAAAAATATCCTTCACAAACACTGCCAGAGAAGATCTCACTGCAAGCATAAGAACAAAGCAGATACAGGAAAGAGTGCAAAGGGTTCTTGCACAGGCCTCTACCTTTTACTTGTCTTTCATTTTTTGTCAGAAAAAAAAAAACCTCTGTTTTTTACTCCTTAGTCATTCCCTCGCCAGCTTACATCAGCTCACATTAGTTTCATCAATTTTTCTTTTCCTTTTCTTCTTTATGTTACATTTGGGGCATTGTCTTCAGTTTTACACAGCCCTACACATTTGTCAATGGGAAAATCCAGACCAAAATATTCCAAATACACATCCAGAAGTTCAAATGGCCTGGGAGCTGTGCTCTAGAAACAGTCAAAGCTCCCTCCAAAAGAAACTGTAAAGTAAGCCCATGAAATAGCCTGTGTCTTCACAAGAACAAAAAAAATGAGGTGGTGAAGAAAACAGTCACAAATCCCATTTGTCCAAAGACCTCCAATATGATAGAGGTGTTTTTTTCCATCTGGTGCTAAACAGCATACCTTTTTATGAAACTCTATATTGGAAAAAATGTTAGAAAAAAAAGAAAGAGTAATTTAAAAGCTTAAATTTAGTGCTGATTTATTACTCTGCAAGGTGCAGAAAAAGAAAAAATCTGAGAGAACTGCCGGACCTTGTGGCAAGTACTTGGCATGCTGCAAAGACACTGGATAACTCAACCCTCTGTCAGCCCACTAGCTGGGATTGTATGCAGTATTGCCACAAAAGACATAAGTAGTGATATTACAGGGAGCCAACAGTGTGGCTATTTCATTGCTCAACCTCAGAGTTCAGAAGAATGGGTCTGTTAGGCAACGGCTATAAAGCCATCAAGTCCCAGTAGAAGATGAGAGCACTTTTACATGCTGAAATAACCTAACTAGAAGGTGTAAGTAGTTTGACTTTCACAAGTGAAGAGGACGCAAGCTGAGACAGCAAAAATCTATTTTTTCATACTTCCAAAGTTGATACTGAGCTGTGTATAGAGAAAACTGGGATACACTTTTCTGCCCTTACTCTCCTATCCCACAAGTAGGGATTTGAGACCTTTTTCCGTTTTATTCCTTTGCACAGGGAAAATCAAACTCTAAAGAGAAGCTGCAAGCACGCTGCTCCTCTCCCCTGACCTCAGTTATCCAATCCCTGCTGTAAATAAAGCAAGCTTAGATTGATCCAACTGAGTATCCCAGCCTCAAATTTTCCCCTTCAAAACAAGGACAACTTAAGTAGTGAAGATTTTGTTTTAAGGAAAATGCTAACATGAGGCTTCTTGTTAATGAATAAGACAAAAGAAAATACCAGTAGTTTCAGCACAACAGGAGCTACGTAACAAAACAGACTCAGAAACATTGCTTCTTAGACTAAAAACAATCATTTATGAAAGAAAGAAGATTATGCAAAGCATCAGACAGAAAGGTCAGTGGGCACCATAGATTGTATGTAAGGTGGTTTTACCCAGGTCCCACAGCCACTCTTCCCCTTAGGCTTAAGGTTTTAAAGGCAACCAAACCACATAGTCTGTTCTCCATTGCCCCTTCATTCAATTAGTTCCTGCTCTCTGCAACAGTGCAGAAAGAGTGTGTGAAGGCGAAAAGGAAAAAAAAAATAAATAAATTATCAATCTGGAGAACACAGTCCCTATTTAACAACCTGATGACTCGGAAACGTGGGAGGCTGAAAAGACAGACAGACCCAGACAAGACAGGAACATTGCCCAATCACACCAACCTTTCCCTTCCCTGCATCGCTATAAATACCATAGCCTCTATTACATGTTTAAAAGCCTTTTCATACATATTTTTGAAATTATGAATAAAACAGAAATAAAAATTCCAAGCAGAAGCCGAATTTTTAGAGCTCCATTAAAAAAATATAAATAAAGGTATCGCAAAAAGCCTAATCATGAATTTTTGATCCTTAAGTGCAAACCTCATGATTTCCTCACACATTGAAGTAACATCCTCAGCACTAGTGCTACTTCTATATGAGCCAATGTAGTCTTCAGCATCTTCACTCTGGCAGCAGCCTCAGTCATTGCTGCACATTGCATTTCCATAACTGGTGAATAACAACCAAAGATTATATTTACCTCAATATTTTCTTCCTCCAGTGTTTGTCTACACCCCCCCCCCCCCTTTACATTTTCCTGCAGCTTCAGCTGCTACACGTTGTTCACGGCTAATAGGGAAAGCAAAACATTTTCTTCACAGCCTATATAAATGTAAACAAATGCAGCAGCTGCCTCACACTGTTAGATCATGCACAGAGTCAATCACCATGGAAACGAGATGCCAGAAACCATTTCCAAACTTTCGTGAATATTTAAGCATGGGCACAAAAGTTCAAAAGAAAATATTCTTTTACAATATTTTGCTTCTTTTTAAACTCATAGAATCCTAGAATCCTAGAACAGTTTCAGCTGGAAAGAACCTTAAAGCTCAATTAGTTCCAACAACTTGCCATAGGAAGGGACATCTTCAACCAGACTGGATTGCTCAAAGGCCACAGGTTGTGTGTCCAGCCTGGCTTGAACACTGACAGGGACGGGGCAGACACAGCTTCTCTGAGCAACCTGTGCAGTGAACTGGTATAAACAACATCACAACTTCCTTGCAGTCATTCTTTAGCCACAGCTATTTTCAGAATAATGTTAACAAATAGTTAAATTATTGTTACTAATGCACTTTAATTACAGCCACCATGTGGAGCTCAGAATTGTGGCACAAGGTTGCACTGCATTAGATACTGAAAATTATGGAAAAAAATGATGGTTGTTTCCCCACTAAATTGGCAAATATCACAAATTATTTATAGAAGGAGTTACTGGAAGACATCACATATTTAAATGTGACTTAGTGTCCATGGAACTGGAGGTCCCAATTCAGTTCCCCCTCTGAAGAAACAGAACCATGTTTTCTGCACAAATCCATTGTAACTATTCTGTAATTTTAGACTACAATTCCTATTCAACAGGGAAAATAATTTTCTAGAATTACTACCAAAAGCCGATACAACAGGTATTTAAGCACACTTAAGCATTTTCTTTAAGAGACTCATAACTAGATACACAAAACCAAAGGAGTTACGATGCAATCATAACTCAGCAACAACAGCAAAATCATAGCTTTGGTAAAGGAAAGTAATTTGATTATAACCTATTAATGTCCTTTATTTAAAAGAAAGGTACAGGAACTTTTTTTAGTTTGTGCACATTGCAAGTATTAACAGATACAACCTTTAAAATAGAAGTTTCTGCTTCTATTACTAAACATTAGGATTCTGCCCCTCTCACACCCTAAATTTAAGATAAATAACATTACCATACTTTCAATATTTGTTGTTAAAGTAAATGTAAAAACCCTAGAGCATTTGAACTTGCTCCAAAAGATGATATTATAACATTTGCAAAAGAACCACAAAAGTAAAGAAAATCGTGTTTCAGCCATCATTTGCTTCTGCCTTATTAAACACATAATCAGTTTCCAAGTCCTCCTGAAAGAAAAATCCAAATAGTAAATCCAATCTCATTCTGCCTTTTTTGTCTGAATACTTACTTTTACTGTATCCAAATACAGAAGACAACTTCAAGCCAAAATTCAATCCCCAACAAGCCAGCTCATTGCCTAAGAGCTGACAGACATCTGTTCATAAATCATTCAAGCTTGCCATAAACAGCCAACAAAACTAATTCTGCAGCACCAAAACTAACAGAAAACCATATTTCCCACCACACCACAGACTGCCCATCCTTCCTCACTCCCGCTTTGATGGTTCTGTAACATTTAAAGCACTATCAATAGGAAAAGGATCCCTAATCTCCCCTAAGCTTGTCCAATACGTAGAAGTGCCACAGCAGATATGTCATTGCATCAAGAAAACAATGTCTAAATGGACTTTCAGGCTTCACATTGATACAGATGTTGTCCTGGGATCAGCAGTAGCAGTCATTTTTCACCTTCTCAGTAGCTGGTGCAGTGCTGTGTTTTTAATTTTGGCCTGGGAACAGAGCTGGTAACACCAATGTCTTTAGTTACTGCTGAAATGCTTAGTTTGACCAAGGTCTTTCTGAGCCTCATGCTCTGCCAGGGAGGAGGGGAAGCCAGGAGGAAGCAGAGACAGGACACCTGACCCAGCACGTCTGGGAGCAGTTATCTGGAAGGGTTAGATCATGGCTCGGTCAGGCTGGGTATTGGTCGGTGGGCGGGTGGTGAGCAGTTGTATTCTCTTCCCTTGTTATTTCCCTTATCATTATTATCATTGGTGGTAGCAGCAGTGGGTTTTGTAATACCTTAGTTACCGGACTGTTCTTATCTTAACCCATGGGAGTTACATTCTTTTGATTCTCTTCCCCATCCCTCCAGGAGCAGGGGTGGAGAGGAAGAGAGGGGAGTGAGAGAGCAACTGTATGAGTTATGGCTGGGCTTAAACCACAACAGATGTGTATTTATAACTTCTATACATGGGGGGTGGGTGATCCTACCATGTATAAAAATAAATCCTATATGTATATAAATAATTCCCAACCTTTAAACAAATACCCAGTTTCTTCACTGGGCAGAGTTTGCAAATGGACCCATACACACCAAAAACAACATCAGCATTTTACCCAAGATGATTTGAGGATATAAATATGACAAAGACTGGAGGGAGATGTAATATTTTCAAATGCTATTTTTTGAAAGAAACAGCTCACCTTTTGGACAATGGAGCTTTATTTGATCTGAGCAAGAAACAGAAACCTTTAAAGCTAAACTGATGGAGAATAATTGCTTTGTTTAAAGTTGATTATACTAATCATTAGAAGTCTAAAAAGAGATTGTTCCTTCCTACACATACTGCTGCATTGGCATGGAAGCCAGCAGTGTGCAATGCCCCTAGCTGTTCCCAGCTACAAAGTCCCAGTATCCAAGGTCCCATGAGGACAATTTGTGCATTCCAGCTACATCCGTTCCAGCAAAAGGCACTGGAAAAGAGCACAGACCCAGCTCTATACCATGCTTATCTAATTAATCTAATTTCAGATCTAAATCTGGTTTGGGCCATGATCTGCATTAATGTGCAGGGGTTCAGGTCCAGAAAATGTCAATGGTAAAGACAGTATTTGTCTTGTGGGAAAACAAGCAGATAATTTCTTTAAATAGCAACATTTGATGGCTTTTAGATCAAGTTTCATTGCAGTAAAAAGAGTTTACCACTATCAGAAGTTTTCCAACTGTTTCTCTGTTGCCTACATTACCTCTTTACAAGATAATTGTTGGCAAGACACAAACAAGCAGAAAACAAAGCATCAGACTGACAACATATTCCTTACCAAATTAAATCAATGTCTCTTTTCAGCTTGGTTTGACTAGAGGAAAACAACAACAGGAAATTAAGGAGGATATGGCTCATTTTGGCCAGTATGTTCGAATACATTCTTAATTATTTGAATTATAATCACATTCTGAATATATACCATTTGGATCTATGATTTTGTTTGAGCTTAAATTTAATTTCTCTATCTGAACATATTTTGTATGGGTATTAATGCAGGAACAAGCACCCTTTGTTCTCTAGAGCATCAAAATCCATCCTGATAAACTCCAAAACTTAAATGTTAGAACATGTTTTGCACGTCTTAGGCTTTTAGGTGTTTATTTTTCAAGTTTAGATTCGCTTTTGTTTGTTTATACGTTCATTACAAGCTCTTTATCTCAGATTTGTCCAAGTTAAAAATAATCAATATCTTGTCCTAAACTTTCTTCAGTTTTCAAAGTACTTTCCATATACTGTGCAATTAATTCAGTCATAGAAAACAAGGAGGGTTCACTGACAAACAGTAAAAACCAAAACCTGTTTAGGATACCATTCTGCATTCTCAAATGAGCTTATTTTCAGCAGAAACTATGCCTTTCAGGAGAAATCTGCCCTATATATTTATCACATTCTGTCCTCATGGCTTTTGCTGTTCTTACAACTTCAGCACATCCATTTTGTTTTGTTCCCAGCGTGCACAGCAGACAATTCTTTACATCACTTGGCAGCTTACGTATTACATTCTTCAGACTAAATTTACATGTATAATATATACATTATTTAAAGTTTTTTCTTTGGCACTAATAGTTGCACACTTGCAGGTCTAGTTTCACACACAATTCCACATGTTTAGTTTTTGGGTAGGTCTTTTTATTTCATTTACAGATCATGCTACAGGTATTTTTATAGCTACAATTAGCATCACTCAGAATGGGTGTCACCAATAACCTTCCTACATGTATATCAATACTGAATTTCATAGTTTTTGTTCAGGGCACTGACGACTTTTCTTTCTGGAAGTCCAAATTGCATTTTGTACTGCTGGTAAATACTTTTTACACATTAATCAGGCATCTGGCATCACTGGGAATTCAGAGTAAAACAGTCATAGTTCTGATTTTAATTTTTGCTGTGTTTAGATCTTGGAGATCAGGATACCCTTTACACTGCAGGAGCACTGAACAGATCATTTTCTGCCAGAGGTTTATATTGCTGAAATAAGAGGATATGAACACACTTGTGACCTGTATTTCTGTAAACAGCTCACATTTTCCTATTAAATATTTTTCTACGTTTCCTCCCACACTCACCATGCATGACTATATTCTTACTTTACTTCTCATTCTGCAGTTCTGAAAATACAGTGAATTGTAGTATACTGGTAATATTTCTATTTCACTTTGACCTCTTAGAAAACACATGGAAAAACTGCATATTGCTATAAACATTGGGCCCATTTTTTTTTTTTTCCTGAAAGCGGTATAGCAGACATTTTGAAACATTTCTTTTGCACAGGGTGGGCAAAGATAATTTGGGGGTTACAGATAGAAAGAGACTTGGATCAGACACATGACAAAAGATACAACCAGCATTTTTATGTCATCTTCACCTGATTAGAAAAAATTATGCCCGTTCCCCCCCCCCCCCCGATGAAAGAAAGCATGTAAAGGCCTTAAATTAAGGTCATTTTTTTAAATATGATGGTTTGAAAAGCCATTTGGGGATCTCATTTCTTGGTGTGACTAAGACTATTTTCCCTGTTGTCGAGGTTTAAACCCAGCCGGTAACTCAGAACCATGCAGTCGCTCGCTCACTCCCTCCTTTCTTCTTCCCCCAGCTCCCAGAGGGATGGGAAAGAGTTATCAGCACTGTTCTCAGACTAAAGTTGAAAACAGAGTACTGCACCAGCTACTAAGAAAGAGAAAAATGACTGCTACAGCTGAACCCAGGACAGTATCTGTAAACAGGAATATTACATTTAGGTAGAAATAGTAAACATCTTTGCTGAACCTGCACAAGGATTATTACTTTCAATGCCTATATTTCTCTTAGAGACAGACTAATTCCTTCAAAGCATAAATCTTGTATAAATTCTGAGTTCCATACTACTGCAAATAATATTTCACACTAAAATCTACTCTTCATAGATAAAGAGTAGATAAAGTTTGATATTTCAAACTTTTTGAAATATCAAACTTTACATTGTAACTGCATTTACACGATAGTAGAACTGATGTCACCTATTGTGAAAGTCCATAGGACAGGGGATAGTACCTATGGATTCCGCATGTCTACGTATGAACAAGTGTCAGAGTGTCTGAAAGGGGGGATCAGTGATCAGAGTGTCTGAAAGAGGGAATAAGTAGAAATGTGCACAGCAGAAAAAAGGGGATTTGGAGAAACAGTGACAAGGAGCCTTGAGGGCTTTCTGAGAGAGAACTGGAGCAAGAGCATCAGTGTGTGCATGAGCCCTTACTGCCCAACAGAAGTTTACCACACTCTGGTAAACACAGCCATGTGAGATCATCTTTCACACCAGAGAAACTGCAGCTTCCGGCAACTTCAGCTCCACTTTAGCAGATGTATCTGTAAGAAAGAATTTTCTTTTGTCCTTCACTTTCAGTTTTCGGATGCATTTGTTTAAAATGGAGGCCATAAAAGGGGTTGCAGGGAAGGACTTTAGGTCACGGGGTACACCTCACATGCACAAGTGGAATTTGGACTTATCTGTAATAATGACTTGTACACTGTGAGATGTTTTCAAGCTGTGGATGAATAAAAGTCCTTATTTTACAACAATAACATTCCCCAAACCCAAATGCTTTATTAAGCTTGCAAGAGCCATTTACAGAATATGGCATAAAAGAGTCAGAAGGAAAAAGAGACACAAAAGGATTCTGGTGTTTGGCTAACTTAATTTGGTTTTCATTTGCATTAGATTAGAATTTAGTTTGTTGACTGAACAGATCAGATACTTAACAAGTAATATGTCAGATACAAAATTAATTTGGCAGTTTTACAACTGGGCTTAAAGTGCCCCAAATAGTTCCGTTATTATTCCTCTCTTAAGAACCGAAGTATAGATTTGTAATTGGACAAATTTAAGGTAAACTGAAATCTAACAGCTGACTCTGAATTGCCTGGGGCATGCTGCTGCTATCTTACTGTAAGCAGAGTACTTGCTCAGTAGGGCAAGTGTGTGCAGCTGAGGAGCTGAGCACTTCCAACCACAATGTACACCTACCCACCTACACCAGAAACTGTGCTGCATTCTTAAGGTAATGAAAGAGAGCTCCAAAAGTGGCTTTTCAGATATAAATGCACATTAAGACTTCTAATCTCAGGAAGAATTTATATGGTTTTAGTCTGCCAGTAAAGATCTTGCCCCCTTTTTTTATTCACACTAAACAGGAGAATTTACTTACTTTTCCCTTCATACCACACAGGTGGGGTACATGACACTTTTTCTTTCCAGTACAGTATTTTCAACTGAATCACAAATGGTAGCAGGACTCTGGAGGAAAAAATTAAGTGCAACCAGAGACTTGTACAAAAGAAAGTATGTTCTTCCATATAGAAAAATATATGGAATGTATTTACCTAGACCATTTACTGGTTATTATGCCTTAAAAAAGAAACAAAACCCCTCCTCTTGAACAGAAGAACATGAAGAATAAGATTACTTAATAAGATTCTCTAGTGTATCGTTTCAGCACTTGGAGAAGCCTAGCTCTTTTCAGAACTCACTATGCAAGAAACATTTTAAGGATCCAAGAAGGAAGACATGGAAACTTGCATGTTACAATCGTGACATATTGATATCATTGTCTAAAATCCCTGTCACTGTACATGGCCACGGTACCAACTGATCCTCAGGGAGAAAGGCAAACAGATTCTGCTAAAGCACCTGAATTATCTCCAGGGAGCACAAATTTTAGACGGTTTTCTGGTTTTTTGGGGTTTTTTTTTTACCTGTAGTAGAAATGCTTTACCTGAAACAAAACAAACATGAGAAAACATGAGATAATACTTCCAAGGTATTAACTATTTTTGTGTCCCAGTAGGCTATATGGTACCAGAGGAAAAGAGACATTAATTGTGTTCAAGAAGACAAATGGGAATAACATGTGCATGCACATTTTTTCAGTAAGTTAAAGCACAGGTTCTATAAAGTCTCTACCTTATTGACTAGATGACGTGTAATAAATTAGGAAAGGATCCATGCAGAACATAGTTTCAGAAGTGTTTGATACAGGATGTGTATTCCAAATTGTACACTTCCTAAGGCAGAGACTGTGAGAAAAACGAAGTACCTTACTATGCATCAGAGTGCTTAGTCACCATTCTTACATTCAGAAAATAAAGTTCCCCTAGATGTAAATTCATGTAGGACAGGCATCTGCACTACCTTAGTATCAAAACAGATAATTTGCCAAGCTAGATGGGGTAACAACAAATTAAACTAATATTTCACTTTTTACACTTTTCTTGTCAGTGCAAGCAGAACACTGTTCATCTGCCTACAGAGGCCAAGACAGTGTTTAGAAATATTAAATGAAAAAGAGTATCAGCAGAAGCAGAAGCTGCTCTTGCACTCAGGACACACACGCATGACTTGGCACAGTTTTGTATTGACCCTTGCTCCTAGGGCAGAACATTCCAAGAAAGGCTATACCCACCAGCATTTATGAATGGATATAAACTACTGTCTGGTGACAAGTGGTGTTGTGGTTTAGGCCGTAAATCAGCCACGCAGTTTGCTACATGGAGAATCGAAAGAATGCAACTCCCACAGGTTG
>JAOEHX010038218.1:12570-35494 GCA_025448015.1 Bolborhynchus lineola | reverse complement strand
TTTTATTTTATTTTATTTTATTTTATTTTATTTTATTTTATTTTATTTTATTATTTTATTTTATTTTATTTTATTTTTTTTGTTCTGAACACCCTTCAGCGCACGGATTCCTTCTGAAATTCTGAACACTTGTAGCCCAGTCTTTCTCAGAAATGCCACTATGTTGTGGAAAAAAAAAAAATAATCTGAAGGAGGTAGAGGAGAAGATAGAAATGCATTATTCACTCATGTGCATTCTACATGACCTGACAGGAAAGGTCGTATTCTTTACTTTAAACCACAATCTTACTCTTTTGGCATGTGACAAAAGAATTTGGTTTTGAATTACTAGATGAAGTCGAAAGCCTGCCTTCTGATAACTTGCTTGTAATGAAGTCTGCTGAGTCACAGTCATCCTTCATTGTCCTTTGAGCTTGCCTACATTCAGAAATTGCACCACTTTGTTTATACTTGTTGTTGTGTTGATCTTACAAAGATGAATAGCCGCATTATCATGGGAGGAGAGTTGAGACATTTTTGTAAGACAGTCTTATTTAACTAACATTCCAGGTAGCAATTATACCATCTATTTTATAACTAATAGGTTTAATCTAGATGTTATTAATATTACTATTGTAACAGTAGGAAAACTCAGGATTCTTAAGCTGCCAGTAAAAGCTGAACATATCTTCTGCTGTTTATTTGAAACACCCAGGTCATATTGCAGTGCTGTCTTGAGAGTCATCTATCGTCCTAACTGCATTTATTTATTTATTTATACCAGCATTTATTTTTCTCCTTGGCATTAAATATTGACTGTCAAATCACTGAGTGCGATTTGACAGTTCTTTTGCAGTTCTTTTGTGCATGAATTTTGTCCTACTAGTTGCTTTTAGGCTGGTTACTGCATGGGTATTATCTGCGAAGGACTTGGACTCTCTCGAAATGGTTATTTTCTAGCCTAGGCTGTGCTGGTTTTATGGCATCACCCCCTGGGGGCTACCTGCAGGAGTACACATGGAGCTCAACTGAAACTTAATTCCATGAGACAAAATGCTTCTCTCACAAGGGATGATAAAAGCTTTGAGTGAGTCAAGATCACACAGGGTAGGAGGGGTCAGTGGGAGCAGATCTGTGAAATGGTTGTTGTGGTCCGTATGATATACATTTTAGGGGCATTATTTCAGCCTGCCTCTTGTTTGGTCCTATTACTGCTCAGGAGCGTATTTCCTGGTTTACCTTCATGTGAAAAAAATCAAGCTGATGTCCTCTGAGACTGCTCCATAAGGGGACCCAAAGCACAGTTAAGCAAGCTTAAGGTAAAATTGCCTCGGATTCATAATCTGAACTGTTGTACTAATGTAGATGACTTCACAGGGGAGGCGGTCATCCTGTTCGGAAGTGCCACCAGGTAGCGCTTCACTCCAGATATCTAAGTTAAGTCTTTGGCATGGTACGTATCACATGGAGTAGTCTCTGTACAGCTAGTGATTCTTTTGAGTCGCAGAAGGTCAGATTCTTGGCATCCCAATGTACTGTTACAGTTTTGCTCCTACAAAATTCCAGCTAACAAACAGTACTGACTTGTATTTTGTAGCTAAATCTAATTCTTTTTCAGGTTTTATGGAACATTATTATGTTTGTTAGTAATGATATTCTGTTCTTCCAAAGAAAAGAAATCTTTTTCTAGCCCACTTGAGGACAGTATTTGGAACTACTAAGGTATGAACAACCTCCAGATGTAAAGCTGTCCCCTTTGAAACCATATTTGTTTAAGAAGCTTTATGGAAAAAAAAAAAAAAAAAAAAAGAAAAAAAAAAGTGGACTTTTTAAGCCTATCTGTTAAGGTAACTTTATTTGTCACCACTTTGAAAACTTATGAATAGTTCTGAATGAATTTAGTAAATTTATACATTAACAATTCCAAAGGTTCCTTATTCAGGTTTTTTGGTAACTTTTTGTGATGAGTGCTGATACTGGACAGGAAGATTCTGTGAGCATTGGTTTTCTGTTGTGTTTGTATTTTTTAGTATTTCCTTTTCATTACCCCATGGTATCTTTGGGCAATTTCAGCTGTGAATTGTCTTGGAAAAGACAGTTTCCATCCTGATATAAGAAATAATTTTTTTACAGTGAGAACAGTCATTCACTGAAACAGCTTCCCCAGGGATATGGTGGAGTCCCCATTGCTGGAGGTTTTCAAGATGCAACTGAACAGAGTTCTAAATAATCCTATTAAAGTTTCCTTTTTGACAGAAAGTTGAACCAAAGTCCCTTCTAACCTGGGCTGTTCTATAATTCTATGGTTTTAAAATTTACTGTCTGTTTATCTTGTACCTGGTTTAATGGAAGCTCTGTGTGTGTGTGTGCGTGCTATCTGTAATTGCTTGAGTAACAGTTTACTCCAGCTCTAAATTTTGCATCAGATTTAAATATTAGGAACTGATGCATATAAAGGTTACGTAGGCTTAGACAGTTTTGTACTTACAAAACACTCTTTCATTGAGCAATGGGAGTATTTTCTCAATTGTAAAGCTTTCTCTTTCTGCTTCCACTGAGTGATAACTGTGTCCTCCCCTTGCTCTCCTGTACAGCTTCATCATCCATAATGGCCCTCTGAGGTCTTCCTCACTGCAAGGTGAAACTTTCAAAGAGGTGTTGGTAGCTATTAGTGGATTAGATGAAAAATGTTGCTCTGGGAGGCCATAATTTGTGGTGGGTTTTAACTGTTCTTTCAGGGGTTGTTTGTTTTCTGTAGTAGATTCAACCATCTTTCAGCTATATCATATTTGAAGAAAATGAGAAAGGCAAAAAGCATTCTGTTGTGAGGAGATTTTGGTGAACAACACATGTAGTTTGTCTTAGCTTCTACACATTAATTTCTTCCAGGTATTAATACATCTTCCTAGGAATTCTCTCTCAGCTGTCTAAAAATGCTTCTGCTACTCCGAACTGGTTTGTGCTCTTATAAGTTGTGCTGAGGTAATTAGGATATAAAAAGTTGTCCCACTGTTAGCTAGACTAGGCAGTAAGAAATTGGTATTTACTATCATTTCCTCAGGCAGGATAATGCACTTCTCCAGAAAGAAATGGATTTGAGAATGAAGAAGGGCTTGAACAAGGCTATCAAAAACATTTCAGAGCTCTTTCTTCACTGCAAAACCAGCATGACTTATTTTAGGAAAGTCTGGAAGCAGCCAATAGATGATGTTTAAAACAGATTTAGCATTTCTTTTCCCTGAACACACACTCATCTTAATGCACAGTTGGTCAATTAAGTAGAAATACTTTGAATATGGTGGCTGCCTTTTGGGGAAAAAGGAAAGGCAGTAGCTCCTTTTTACTTCTTTCTTCCAATATGGGAATGATTAACTGATCTGATGAGATGTTGGAAGCCACAAGACAAGTTCTTTTCAGAAAGTAAATCTTACTGCAATTATCAGATGAACCTGATTGGGTTTTTGAGTCTGTCTTGAAATTAAATGAAGGGGTGCTCATAGAAAAGACTGTCAAATCAGCAGTGAATGCAGAGTAGACATCTAGAAGGATAATGTTGCAAATGCTTCAAAATCTGTCTTTAAAAGATGAAGCCTAATAGATGTCTTCTCAAAGTTTCAGTCTGTAAATATTGTTTCTGACTTCTGTTACCGCTCCTTCCTTCCACCATTCATAGTCCAAATTACTTGGAATAGTACCTAAAATCTAGGCTTGAGCTGTATCAGTTCCTGCTACTCAGCAAGAGCAGTTCAAAGAGTATAGGTTACAGACCTTCTAGACCCAATCTGCATCTAACCAGGTCATCAGCTTCAGTAGAATGATTAATTTTGATGCCTGGTCTCTTATTCCTGAATATAACCGGTGAGTACAGATGTCAAAGTTGCAGGGGTTTCATCCAGAAGAAAGTCTGTGGTTTTCATTATTTTTGGTGGGCTTTGGTCTGACATAGCTAATACTATTTTTAATTGCCTTCTAGACAGATTCTTTCTGCTTCCCTAGAAACACTGAAATACAATGTTTCTAGATTTTAGCATCCCCCCGTGTGCTACAGTTGCTCAGTGACATTATCAAGCAGCCGAGGGTTCCTGAGGTTTACAGTCACAGCTCTGCAGTAGGGTGCCAAAATCCTTACTAGACCTCCCTAGCATGCCTGACTGCCAGCTTTGCGACAGAAATTCTGGCATAACTTTCTTTCCAGTATCTGGCAAACCTCGGGTGGAGTGTCCTCTGTTAGACACACCTGGCACACTTTTCCACATCCTACAAACTTCAGTTTTGAATATCCCATGGCATTAACAGTCTGTTTGGCATATACGCCCTACTGTGGTGAGACCCCACCTGGAGTACTGTGTCTAGCTCTGAAGTCCTCAGTACAGGAAAGATACTGACCTAATGCAGAGGGTTCAGAGGAAGGCTACAGAAATGATCAGATGGGTGAAGCACCTCTCCTATGAGAAAGAGCTGGGGTTGTTCATGCTGGGGAAGACAAGACTCTGGGGAGACCTTATTGTGTCCTTTCAGTTCTTAAAAGGGGCCTGTAAGAAAGATGAGGAGAGGCTTTTTAGCATGACTGTTGTGATAGGGTAAGGGGTGATGGTCTTAAACTAAAGCAGGAGAGATTCAGGCTGGATGTGAGGAAGAAATTTTTTACACTGAGGGTAGTAAAATACTGGCACAGGTTGCCCAGAAAGGTGGTGGATGTGCCATCCCTGGAGATATTCAAGGTCAGGTTGGACAAGGCTCAGAGCATCCTGACCTAGATGAAGATGTCCCTGCTCATTGCAGGGAGGTTTGACTAGATAACCTTTGAAGGTCCCTCCCAACCCAAACTATTCTGTTATTCTATGCTCCTCAGCTCCAGACTTCTGTGCTTGCAACTTTTTGTTTGATGACAATTTTACAGAGCTCAGAATGTGTTGGAGGAAGTCTTCTGGCAGGAGGTGTCTTACTTTCGTGTCTTCATTATTCTTCAGGAGGCAATAAGGTTTAGAAAGTACTCTTTTAAATTAATATTTTTTTCTGGATGCCACACACCTTTCTAACTTCATAATTAAACTTTAAAAAGCTACGAAACTATTCCTGGAGTTTTACAGGAACTTTATCAAAAAAAAAAAAAAAAAAAAAAATCCTAAAAAAATTGGAACTGAGATGTGGATTTCCAGAAGCAAAATCAGAATAAAGTACTTGTGAGTATCGATTTCATGCCCGACTATAATTTGTCCATTGAAAAATTCCTCCTAATAAAAGGGTAGTATCTAATTAAAATATGTTTTGTTAAAATGTCAAATGCTAGGAAGCAAAGTCATACACCTGAAGAAATTCAGAAATCTGAATAAAAAGGTTTTAGCAAAAATAAGTGGGCAATTCTAGGAAAAGTAGGAGTTTCTATTTTTGATTCACTGTATAACTCTAACAATACTTGTTATTATGCATCTAATATGATTATTATGTCTTACAAAGCAGCTGCACTTTTCATGATGTACCAGCAAGTTTTGTGAAAGCAGTTAGTATTACTGAAGACTGATAATAAATGTTTTATCATAACAAATGTGGACCTTGAAGCAGTAGCATTGTGTATTGTGCAGTTCCACTAGCAGGAAAGTAAAAACTGGCTTTCATAATGATGAAAAAATGAAACATGGCAGATCAGGTAATGGGCACATTTGGATTTAATTTTTCAGTCAAGCTGATATTGTTATGGAACAAAATGGCTTGGATCTAGTGTCTGTCCTAGAAATTTTTCTGCCTGTGCACCCAAGCAGTCAAAATACACATGCTCATCTGTGTGCATTTGTGGGTGGAGAAAAGCTAGCAAAGTCTTCGAAGCAATGTCCGCTTTTTCTTTTTTGCTGCTGTTATATAAGGGCCAAAATAATATTATGAGGTCATCTGAGAATCTTAAATATACGAATGTGGGTTAGTGTTACTTATCTTCTCTTTATTTTCCTGTTCTAACTCAGGAGGGTTCTGTTTGTAGAGCAAAATTTAAGAACTGCAATTCCTAGGTGTTTGCTATAAGGAGCATATTTACATTCTGTGTATTTCTATATATGAGATAATGAAAGTGTGAGTTTGTGCATTTCTGCAGCTCAGTGTACCTCATTACTGGTTTTTTTCATACTTGATTAAATAAAACAGAGTTTTTCATAACTCCTGCTTTTACCCAGTGTTTCAGTGGGGTTCCTGGCATCACTAGGCAGTCAGGTAATTTATGCCGGTGATATCAAAAGCCAGACAGCAACAATAACATACAGCAGGTGAATTTGATTCATGCAGTTTATTGAATTGCTAATTTGAAATGTTTAATTGTATCTGGCTGCTTTGCTGCATCGAAATATGGAACAGGAGGAGTCTTTCAGTATGTCTGGAGAGCACCTATTGCCTTGATAAGAAACTGCTTGGAGCAGATGGTGTTCACCCAGGAGTGCTACAGGAACTCAAGGTGGAAATAGCTGTATTGCTATTGATGATGCATAGCTTCTAATTTAAAATTATCTTGGTGCTTATGATTAAAGGATGGCAAATATGATGCCAGTTTTTAGAAAAGAATTTATATGAAATCTGAATGCCTGTAAGTCTTTGCAGTATGAAGCAGCAGAAATTACTTCAGATTAGACTTCGTGAACAAATGGATAAACAAAATCTAAATATGGGAGATATACTTGTAAATCATCAGCCTGGCTTTTGTGAAAGGAAGTCTTGCATAACAGTCCTTTTTGGAGTTCTCTGAAGGACTTGGCACTTGTTGTTGGTGAGGGTGACCTGAATGATGTGTTGTACTTGGACATCCCAATGTCTGTTGACAAAATCTCTCAACAGAGGCTTTTATGAAAACAAAACAGCCAAGACTTTAGAGAGAATGTCTTTCCTTTGATAAATAACCAATGGAAAGACAAAACCTGTGGATAGTAGCAAATTATTTGGTTTTGTGATGGAGAGAAAGAAGTCTTACATGGGTTTATTCTGGGTTCTGAATAATTTTTTTTAAATGACCTGGAAAATGCAATGATGTGGACAATTTATAACTGCAAGTTACTGTGGGGGAAACAGGGTTATGGCTGACTGTGAAGAATGGCAGAGGTACGTTAAGACACTGTCTGAATGGGCAGCAAAATGGCAGGTGAAATTCTAGTATATAGATATTAGGATTTTTTTTTCTTCCTTTACTTCATATACTAAATGATGGCTTTTGAGTTGGTCCTTGCTATACAGTAATGAGTTACTGTGTAACAAGGACAAATCAGTTTTTCATTACAGATACAGTCATGATAATATCAGCCTAATGGTAAAGATCAGTCAGAAAAGGAAATAAAATGCAAAGAATCATACAGGAAGAGAATGGAGAGCAAAGCAGAACATCAATGCAGTGTTACAGAAATCCATGTTTTTTCAGTGTTCTGAACATTGTGTGCATTTCTGCCCTAGTCAGAAACAATGCAGAAGAAGTAGAGAAGATTCAAAAAGAGCAATAGCAACAGAACAACTTTCATATCAGGAAGGTGTTGCTTATATGTTCTGTAAGATGAAACTGCAATATTTCACCCAGTGTTTACTCTTGTACAGATAGGAATTTAAGCTACTATTTTCAAAGTGTACCTAGTTTGGTAAAATGTCCAATAGGAATCTATTTAATGTTTTTCAAGCAGATTTTCAAGTTGCAGTTGAATCAGAGCTTAATGACATCAGTTGGACAGCTTCCCATGAACTGCAGTAGACCTGGAATCAGTCATCCCAGAGCAAGTGTTATAATTTGGTGAGCACAATTGCATTGGAGATGTAGTTTATCTACCTTTTTCCATATATGTTACACATGCAGTTTGTGAAACAGGTGATATGTCGTCTTGGCTTGGTTAGGGTTTGGGAAATTACATGACAAAGCAGCAGAAATGAAAAAAGTGGGCAGTTTTGCTAAATATCCATTGAATGCTCTCTCCCAAAAAGTAATTTTTATGCCTGCACTATGTTTCAGAAGAGTTAAAAAAAGACTTTCTAAAAGCTTTCGTCAATCTTTAGGTTGCCTTTATTATTGCCAAAGTGGATGAGATAACATGCATAAGAGAATGTAGTGGTGAAATATGTAATGCAAAGCAAGATTGAGATTATCGTTAGTTTTTTATGTAAGAAAACATGCCACATCTTGAAATACAGATAAGAGATGTAGTAAACAACATTGTTACATTATACCTGTGTTAGTTGCAATAAATGCTTTTGCAATTCTCACCTGCTCTGCAGGTTGTTATTTGCAAATAGGGTAGTTCCTCCATTTTTCTCTATTATTTGCAATTTGCAAATAATAAATTGAAATTTGCAATTTGAACTTGTATTCCAATCACTGACAGGAGATGTTATTTTTAATAAGTATAAGCAGATGCCTTCTCTTGCTTTTGGCAACTTTAATGTGAGGGAAAAACATTAATTAGTAAATCAGCCTTTTTTTTTTTTTTTTTTATCTGCCTGCTGAGGCTCCTTACCTTAAGTAAGCCGTATTTGTCACAGTTGCATGGCAAGCTTTCTGTCCTGAGGACTAATTGGCAGGCTGGATGGACTGTGGCATTCAAAAAATATGGAACGGAATTCAAGAAAGTAGAATGCAGCCAGAATTTTAAACACTTCTGTGCATTTACTATGAAGTACTCTGTGGTTTTCTTCTACTGTTTACAGCTTCTTCTGGATATGTTGTATTGCAACAAACGCTGCAGCTTTTTTAGCTTTCATTCCTTATTCCCACCCCTCCTTTCCCCTTTCAGCATAAGTATCTGATTTTAAACCAAAACATTTCTTTTGGAAATGACCTAGTTTTTTGGAGATGGTGGTGTAATGATGGAAAATTAGTTGTGGCTTCAATATATTCATTCTTTAAGATTGTACTTCATCTTTGGTATTTCCCCCTTTTTTTGCTGCCCCCTCCTTCTGTTTACTAAGTTGTTTTGTCACTAACTAAGACTACATCGGTTTAAGAAGCGCCCATTATTTTATGCAGTTTTCAGAGGAACTTCTTGAGGAAACATTACTGACATAGATTCCAGTGATGATCATGTATTCTCATCTAGTTTTGACACTGTGATTTGAAGCCGACTTTATTCTTAGTCCATAAAACTGCAGATCAGGTGTTACTGGTCTTATAAATAATTTGATCCCACTTGAATCCATTTTGACTAAAGAATTAAACCTTATTTAATATTTACTTAAAATATAGCATTCCATTTGCCTTAATTGGAATTGTCCTGTCACTGTTTCCTTCCCTGCTCATTTGTAGGTTTTATATGTTTACTTTTCTCCTACACACGTTATTTGGAATTAAAATTTATGGTTGTTTGGATTGTGACAGTGCCTGTAAAGATCAGTCAGGATCTGCACCATTGTGCTGTGCATAACAGAGTGTGCTGGTTTTATCCTTAGGGAATTGTCTGAAGGCTGCATGCTGGAGATTGCTTACACCAGCAACTGTAGGCTGGACAAACTTTTGACAGTTTTGCTGTATACTGTGATCCTGTTATGTTTTTAGTAACATGTTGGTAACCAAGAAAATACAAGCTCAGAAGACTCTGGTTTGATTTGGTGATGCTGAGGTCAAGTTTAATTCTTGGTACAGTAGGTTAGACTTTGGAAAAAAAAATAATTGGTATTCTTTATCCTTTTAAAAAACAAACACCAAACAAGCCATGAATGGAGATGTGATAGTTTGCTCAACTGGGGCATGGACATTTAGTCACTCATTCTGCCTCTGAGTTTGGACTGGCTTTTTTCAGAATATTTCTAGTGAATGCAGTCAAACAAATCTTCATTTACAATATGGTTGCACATTGATGTAGTGACTGGCATAAAACTTGCTAATAGAAGTACTGCCATGCTTCCTGTTTGCATTTTCATAGTCTGTCGGCATGTTTTGTTAAAGTATAATCAATCCTTTTTATCCACAGATGCTGGTGCATTGAGTATTTCTAGTAATTAGGGAGCAAGTCTTTAGATTTACCTCATCAGTGTCAAATAAAATTGAGTACCTATTGAGCTTTTAACATTATATCTGTAAAACCTGCAGTTGATGATTTTTAGCAAATATGGGGTTTACTGTGTTTCTAAAAATTTAGTAATTTGATCCTGGTTTAGAGTCAGTTATGAATAGTTAGCCTGAATGGTATTTGCATAACATTTAAAGCAGAGGTGGGATGTTGACAAGAAGGGCAAAATTTGGTGCTTAGTAAAGTGATGTTTTTTTCAGATACAAATAAAGGATGTGCTGGTATAGTTAATGTCTGCAAAATTTTATTTGTGGAACTGTTATTTAACTGGCTGTTATGCCTTGTTGCTTTGAAAATTAGCATCATTAACACAAATTGTGTCAACATACCTACTAAGACTGCCTTATTTAGCAGGCATAACTCATATCTTAACCTATATTTGTGATTTTTTGAAAGAAGAGATGCATGAAAGGAACTAGCTCACATTAGATAGAAGTAAATTAGATGCGGACTGAATCTGAGAAGCTTCCTTAAATTTATATCTCCTCAAAATAGTATTTTAAAGCATTATGTGGGCTCCTGGCTTATCTCATATACCCATGTGCTTCAGCATCTGATATATTGGTGATTCAACAAAGCTTTTGATCACTGTATTTGTCTTTATGCCCTATTCTGTGCTTACATGTCTACAAGTTGTGCATGTAGCTTTGTTTCTTAACTCCTTTTGGACTTCACACTACAGCATTGTCAGTAATAGTGCAGCTAAGACTGCTACAGATTTGTGGACATAGTTTTTGACATTTTCTTGGCTATTTAAGGTATGCTGTTTTCCAGGATTTTTCCATCCTTTGTCGTATTCTGTTTTTTATGGTTTTATCTTCAGGCAATTTTCAGTGTGTTCTTGCAGCACTGCAATGGAAAGGTTTTGGGATGTATTCTGTGAGATAATGTTCCTGACTTCAGGCTAGCCTGGGTGACAGATTTATGTGTATTAATAGTAAGTTAATATCTTGCATATGTAATGTTTGAATTCTCCACATATTCATGGGTTTTTTTGTGTGGCATTTCTACTTACATTAATTGGAAAATATGGAGGCATATTTATCCAAGGTCCTAAGTTCTTCTCAGATAATGTTAAATTCAAAATGTGTACAGTAAAACAAAATCAGCTTTATTTCTTCTTCATCTGTGGACTTTGAATTGTACACATTTTTAAATGTAATGGAACTTGGCAAAATCCACCCCAGTCCGTGGAAACAGCTGTTGGCAGCTTCAGTGGCTTTTTGATCATCAGGCCTCTTAGATATTGTGTATGAGGTATGTGCAGTTGAATATTACATGCATCTGGCTCTTTGCTTTCTTATCTTGAATATCCGTAGAAAGCGTGGGGTCCAAATCTTTGAGGCTTGATGTGTGTATTTAAGCAGGAGTTTAACCTAGTTGAAGCCAGTGGGGCTATTGGTAGGATTAAGAATGATGATGTATGAGTCAAAATTAATATAAAAAGCACTTAGGAATATGTTTATACACTTCACTTGTTTAATGCCAAAAAGCTTTGCAGTAGGAAAAAACCCCATAATCTCTGTTCTAGTCTTCTTTACTAACTACTAAAATTAGAAAGGCTTAGATTATGGAATGTATTTTATCCATAAATTTGATTAGAATTCTTAATCAATTAAAAGAAGAGGTAGTATATTAATTTGTATTCTTGTTCTTTGGAAAGGTTGCAGGTAGGAAATATTTGACACTGATCTATTCCTTTTATTTTATCCCCTTCCCCTTTAACACACAGTGTGTTCCCTTATGTTATGCAAGAAAAATCTTATCAATTCCTTCATTAACTGCTGAAGTTATTAACTGCCATAAACAGAGCAGTCTTGGGTAAGCTGAAGTTGTTTTCTTCAGATGCCTCCGTGTTTGGGGGGAAGTTATGAAGCTATGAAAGGCTTGTACTGATCCAGAATAGGGTATGGATGAGGAAAATCCTCTCTGCAGTTTTCTGGGAAGACTTTTTATAGAAGAGCAAGAAGATTATATTTATTAAAAAAATATTCAAAAGACTGATACAGCAAAGTCTTACATTCTTTCAGAGATTACCTCAAATGCTTCTGTAGAGTTTCAGTATGTTCTAAGTGGAAATTATATTTAGTACTTTAGCATTTTCAGTATCATTTAGAACATTAATAAATTTGGAAACTGTGCCAATTGCTTCCCAGAAATTGAAAAAATACTCTTTCAGTTGAGGATTCGAAGTACATAATGTTCTGAGGCTGAATATCAGTATTTACTGATGATAAACCTCGTAAAAGGCAAATTCTGTGGACAAGGGAGAGGAATAGTGACATGATGGTACTAGAGCTAAATGACTTAATGAAAATAATTTTTCAAGAGCACCTTGATGCAGTTTGAAAATTTGGATTCATTTGAACAATAGAATACCAGAAATGGTGTTGGACTTCTCTTTCTTCTAGATCTTTTTGCAACAGGCAGGTGGCATGTGATGACTACAGCGGCAGAGTGACTGCTTTTTTTGTTTGAGACAGTTTATTCAGAAATGATACAGAATTTTGTTTATATTGTTTCACATTGTTGCCTGGAAATCTGAAATTAAATGAATGGTTGATTGGAATGACCTTCTGTTTTTAAACCTTTCTTCTGCATTCAGTGTTTACATGTTTTGAGGGTGGCTTTATCTTTGAAAAGTGTAGCACTTTGCTTTTGTCGTCATTGGATTTGGTGATACTGATTTTAGATTTTCTTGGGGGGAGAGGGAGGGGTGTATACTCAATTCTGACCTTTGAAGGGCTTGCTGTGATTTCTAAATCATCCACAAATGGTAGGTGCCTGTGTTTTCTCCATCATACTTTAAAAATAACATGAGCTAATATAGTAGAGTCCTCTGCAGGAAGATCCCAGATAGATTTCCAGCTTGACAAAGAATAATTCTTCCTTGAATGTTTAGCATAGTCAGATATTTTCGTTCAGAAATTTTATCATGATTTCAATACTTGTTTATTAGATTCTGTGGTGTCACAAAAATAGATCCCTCCCAAAAGTGTGGAAGTGAGATCAGATGTAATCCTAGGCCACACTGATATATTTTGTTATGAAACTCTTTCTCTCAGAAGGGCTTTGCAGACTCTTGATGCTCTTGTTCCATTGCTTAACTGTGCTTTCCTAACCCTTCTTATTATGTACCTAGTTCATTCCTAAACTGTTACTCTGAAAATTAAAGCACTGTTGCATGGGCATCATCAAAAGCTTTCTTAAGCATGGTATCTATTATTTCGCCCTGTAAGAGTCAGCTCATGTAAGAGGAAATGAAGGCACATGGGTTAGTTTAATTGTTGGGGGCTGGTGTGTGCGTGTTTTCCCACAAACCTCATACTGTGTTATCTTGTGTGTACTCTCTAAAGTTGTTGAGCATTGCCCAGTATTTCCCTGAGTGCCAAAATCTGACTGCCTAGCCTGTAAGTTTGTCTATAGGTTGCTCTCTCTGACTTTAAAGCAAAGTATTATGTCTTCGTTTCACAAATCTTTTGGGATTTCATCAGTCTGTCTTGAAGTATCAAAGACATTGCTTTAGCTGGCTCTTAAAATATTCTAGATGGGTTATTCCAGCTGACTGAAATATAGTTAACCTCTCTAAATATATTTAGCTTCCTCTTTCTGAGATATGTTTCTGCAAACAACAGTTCTTGTGTTCTTCATCATGTGGAAATGAGTACAGTTGAACAAAGGCCTGGTACAGACTTAGAACAGTGAAGTGCTTGCCCCTTGGACTGTAGCACACCAGTGATTGCTTCAGCTGATGCTCTTCACCCGAACTGGAGATCTGTGAGATGTAACAGAATGGCTCAAAATCTTGTATGTTATGGATTTAGATTCAGTAATTTGTTTTGACTGTCTGTGGGAGTGTTTAACTCCCTGTGCAAGACAGTAAGACAGTTATCTTTCACTGAAATAAGAAGAAATATATAGGGCAGACTTTAATCCCAGTTGATTTGGATTAAATCTGATATTTGTCTTCTAAGTAGCCCTATACAATTACGAGGCCATAGGACCAATAGTCTAAAGCTCAAAATAAGTAACTAGTTAAAAATCTGCCTGCTCAGTTTTTGTCCTGAATGCTGCTGCTGCTTCAGTCCCAGAATCAGATGGGGTTTTTTTCTGAAGCAATTAGCAGTGAAATAGTTAGTAAGTAATAGGTATTTGTTTATCTCAGGCATTGTGGCACCCAGAAAATGAGGAAAAGCTTTTCACAGTCCTCAGGATTTGGACCTGTATTTAGAGAAAAAGCCTAAACCAGTTTAGTCATGCAAGTAGGTTAATTAGTATAATTCTTGAGTTTACAGTTACTCTTTCTGGATGTTCATTTTGTGACTGTATGGGTAGCAACATCTGTTCATATCTTTTATAAACATAGATTCTGTAGTCATTAAGACATCTAATACTGAAACAGGTCCTAAAACTGAAACTAGCAGGTGGTGCGGGCTCTGACATTCTGCCTGTTCAAATGTTATCTATTATTTGGTCTAAATTGCTATGTCTTGAGAAAAATCCATGGTTAATCTAAAACATGAAAATCCTCTGCAATTTTATTCCCTTACCTCAGAAAGGTTATATTTAGAACTAAGAAAGGTTCAAAGATAGATGGCGAGTATGCTTAAAGGTATGAAATGGATTACTTGATATCAGCCCATTGTTAAATTCTGCCGAAACTGTTTTCCACTTCTTTGTCATGATGAGATTTTGCGGTCATGAATTACAAACCAGCAGAATTTATTGGTTATAGCAGGTACAGATCAAATGCTAGCATTTTGCTTCCTTTGTTCAGATTGCACTGGCAAAGTGTATATTTAGAAGCAGTAATATTTCCTCTGTGGTAAGTCTTGACTTTCTCTTGGCCCCAGATAAGAAATAGTAGCCCTTTTGTTTCCTTTTTCTGTTCAGTGTGGAAACAAAGTTAACTATAAAGATAGTGTTAAAAATACGATTTCTAGAATACTGGTGTTAAAATAAAAATCCATTGTACCTATCTGCCAGAATGCTTATTGTAGAATGGGAAAAATTTCAGAGTAAGCTCTCATCTGCTCCAGTATCTTCTGGAAACACACTTTCAGTTACTGATTGGAATAACATGACCTGAAAGTATTAGGATTTTTTTTTTTCTTTCTCTAAAGTAATTGAACAAAGTAAAATTACCAGTTCTTATGGACTTGGATTCAGGAAGACTTACTCATTGCTTTGCTTGAAGAACTTTACAAGTCAACAGAGATTAAGAATAAAGCAGTACTTGTACATTTTCTTTAGCGGTATAAAACTTTAGCATATCATACTACTAATCTACTGATATACTACCATATCATACTGCTAATAGGTGCATATTTTATTTTAAAATCTGTAAGTGGCAGCAAGAGCTTTTATAGGAAATAATCTTATAGGCAGAATTTGAAGTAATGTGTATTTTCATGCATGAAATACAAAGATTCAGTTTCAGTGACATGGTTCATGAGGCATTACGTAGGAGGAAAATCATGTTCTTGAACTAAGAAAAGTGTGAAAATGCCTTAGGCTGTGCTTATCCTGGGAAAAATGCCACATGTGAAAAATCATGGTAGTAAGCATATTTGATCATGTGCTAAAATTGTTCTCTATTTCATGTATTAGTTCAAAAATACAGCTGATTCATCTAGGCTGTTTCCTTATGAAACTATTATTTGAATAATACTTCTGTACTCAGCCTTGGAGAGCTTTGGGGATTGTGAAGAAACCCTTAAGCCAAAGACCATGCCCATGAGGACATGGGTAGGGTGAGCATAGCAAGTGTGGCTTTGTCTCTGCTGCATCTGTCCCTATGCCATCTAGTCAGCCTCCCTAACTTGTCCTGTCAAGGTATAAAGTGGTAGTATAGTATGCCTGTGTCTGCCTAGATGGTTCAGTCAGCTGTATTACTCCAAAGAGAGCTTCTTTATGTTTTGAATCTCTAAGCAAGTGTCTTCAGCTTGAATAAAACTTATATTCTAGACTTGAGCTTGTCAGTGATAGAGTGACCCAATCTTCACAGAATCTCAACACACCTCATCATACTGAATGGTTATAACAATTAATATTTGATCCTTAAAAACCTGCTTATAGAATAGTCTAGAAGCCGAAGTGTTGTAAACAAGCATCCTGGTCTTTTAAGCTAGGTTGAAAGTATCAAGTCGATCTTTCCAGTATTTCATTTTCTATCTTTCTATTTATAGATTACTTTTTCCTCTAAATAGACTCTACAAAAGAAAAAGTAATTTTCAAACTCTATTTCCAAAGCTGTCCTGGTTTCAGCTGTAACAATTATTTCTCTTCTTAGTAGTCAATGCACTGCTGGTTTTGGATTTAGTCTTGAGAACAATGCTGATAGCACACGGATGCTTTAGTTGTTGCTGAGTAGCACTTACTCTGGTCACAAACTTTTCAGTCTCTCATGCTTGGCCAGTGAGGAGGGGCACAAGAAGCCGGGAGGGAGCAGAGCCGGGACACCTGACCCAAACTAGCCAAAGAGGTATTCCATAACAAAGCACATCATTCCCAGTATATAAACTGGAGGGACTCCTGGAAGGGATCGATCACTGCTTGGGTTGGGCTGGGCATTAGTCAGTGGGTGGTGAGGAATTGTGTATCACTTGCGTTTTCTGAGCCTTCATTTCTTTTCTTGTTGTTTCCTATTATTATCATTATTGTTATTGTTGGCATTCTTTCTATTATTGCTATATTTTACTTTAGTTATTAAACCATTCTTCACTCATGGGCTTTACATTCCTTTGATTCTCCTTCCTATTCTGCTTGGGAGGAAGGAGTGTGAGCAAACTGCTGTGTGGTACTGAGTTACTGGCTGGCTCTAAACCACAACAACGTTAGATTTGTAAAGCCACCAATGAGCAGGACATGGCCATTAATTCTCTTTGCAGTTAAAGGTAAATGCATGTAGGGTGACCAGGAAAATCAAGAATTTTGTCCTCCTGAAATGAAAAGCCTACTAGTCATGTATATATTACAAGTGGTCTTTCAGGCCTAAAGCATGTAGCAGGAAATAGAAAGTAAAACATATTTCAAGTGATTTGGTAAAAGAGACTGTAAACCAGTTGTTTGATGTGATAGCAAATGTTGGAATATGTTAGCTGTGGAAATATTTTTCCCGCTTCTTAGTGGAAGCAGTGTTGTTTTACTGGACTTAGTATGACTGCCTGTGTTAGTTGTTAAAATTTGTGATAATGAAGAACTGCTTGCTGTGTAGGTGTATCTGAAGTGCTAGAGGCTGTGTGCTGTCACTGTAGATTCAGAATACTTGGAAATAGAAGCCAGGTGGCGAGAATTTCTTGTTAGATCTCTGAGGATTCTGCTTGCAAATCTTGCATCCCTACCTGAGGGTTATTTAAGGATTAACTAAAACTGGGAAATAAAATTTTGTTGGATCTGAAATCATGTGGCAGGGAAACGAATGCTCAAAATATTTAGCAAATTCTACACTGGAATTCTTTTTCAAACTGGTGTTTGTACAATGAGCAGGTAAATACTTCATGGCAATTCATTTGTCAAAAAGTGAATTAAACTAGATAATGCAGCGGTTTTAAGAATTACCTCCATCTTCCTGATCGTAAAGAGGAAAACAAAAATAAACAGTTCAGGATAGATTTAGAGCTCATGTGAACTAGTTCAGTACAGTTTGGATTATTGGGGCCACTTATGTTGTCTGATATGTAAAACTGCTTTTGAAGCAAGTGCTGTAGAAGAGTTGGCTATTGATAAATTAAGCTCTTGTTCTTTAGGCAATTTAATGCCTCCCATGTTGAATACAAGGAATTTATCTAATAACATAATCTTAAAAGATTATGTTTGAAAGGAAATATAATTTGCACACAAATACTCAACTTTCCTAACAGATGTTTAGAGCAAAAAGATACTAGCTATGTGACAGAATAATTTGTACAATACTAATTGGAGGCTTGATTTTGCCAAGCAGATGAAAAGATGATCAGAAAATGTGGAGAAAGTTGGATCTGAGGGACAGCTGTGCTCAGATGTTGGAAGAATGTTCGCAGATGTGGATTTATGAAATCCGTTTTTATAGCAGCAAACCAAAGATGCCATGACTCATACAAATTGAGAGCTGCTTTACTTATTCATCACTTTAACAGTTTTCTTTGACATGTGCATTAGTTAAGAGAGACATGCACTATATCTGGTTACAGTGAGTTATTGCAGATTTTCATGAAAACCTGCTGTCTATTTTGCTATAGAAATGCAATACAAATGTGGGTTACTTGGATAAATTTTAAATATCTGTGGAATATAAGAAAGGTCTTTATAAGTAGTTATTTTTCATAATGCATGACAAATACTTTTTCAGTGTCAAGAACCAGTTTGGAAAATACACTAGTAGTATATACTCAAACTTTCCATCTGAATATTCAGATAATCCATGATTATAGAACCAGCGCATGTTACAGTTAACTTGTTAAAAAATTCTCATGAATTTCATTATGGCTTATATATGTCTTTATTTATGCTTTCAGTTACATTGAAAAGTACACGAAAATAATAAAACTATAGAATGTTGGAAGAGCCCTTAAGATCATCAAGTTCAACTGCTAACCTAACACTACCAAGTCCACCACTAAACCCACTTTCCTGGGCAGCCTGTTGGTTTTTTTACACGCACACACAGATATATATATATATATCTATATATATATAGATATATATATATATATATAGGGAGAGAGAGAGTCTCTAAGCTTCCACGTAAATTTGAAAGTGTTTCAGTCTCAGTTTCTTTTTTCTGTTCATTTGGGTAGACAATTCCTTAGGGAAGTTACACATACTATTGCTGTTGGGAGTCAACAATAATACTTAACAATTCAGTAAGAAAACAATTGAGCATGGAAGGAGCACATCCCCCAGGCTTTGAATGGTATGTGATAATGAATCAACTACTGATACTTACAGAGACTTTGTGATAGTAAATGAGTCTTTTTTTCACTAATCTTACAAACAGTATAATCTCAATGGAATAGAACTGGTTTTATTGAGCAGTGGTTAAGTTCCAGTAAGCATTTTGGTTGCTTTTCTAGTTCTTGACTTTTCAAGTAGTAACTTTTTTATGCTTTGACTATATTTCTTCTTTCAGAATTACTTGTGTATAATGTGATACATCTGTGTGTATTTTGCTGCCACATCTCAATCCTGTTTATTCAGGACTCTTGTGAAGATTATATTAAGGTTTCACCTCTCAGAATAAGAGCTATATTCATGTGTATATTCTTAGTGTCAGTAATTAAGGTACTCATAATGACAAGTAATCTTAATCTTTCCTTTATACTAATTAATTCATTTTATGTCTTCAAATAATTCTTTTGTAGAGCCGAAAAATATATATAGTCTGTACTTAAACAGTGAGTAAGAACTGGTAAGGTGGAGTCTTATTTGTTATGACAGACTGAGGTTAGAATGAATTCTTGGTAAATGCTTTTCACCAGAAGTATGTTGTGTTTGTGATTTTAAGACTTGAGATGGAAGTATGCATATAAAATATGATAGTACCATCAGAACCATTCAGAAAAAATACCTGATTTCCACATAGTTTGGAATACATTGATTTCTATCCCCTCCACTCTCAGCTTTGAAGTCCCTTCTGCTTGCTTCCTTTAAAAACAATTTTGAAAGTCTGTGTCGTACTTTAAGCAAATGGTGGAATTCTCTGGAAAACTGAATTTGAGTTTCTTTCTCTGTCCACATGAGAGTCCTTCTATTTCAGCTTGTGGCAGGTTCAAAGAAGCACAGACATTTTTTGAACGCACAAGAGAATTCCTTCACTAGGACTAGTTGAAACGAATGGCATTTCAGCCATTGCTTCTGAGCATAAAACCTTGGGGCTATAAATGGAACAGGCACCATTTCAGTTCCCAAGAGCAATTTAGTCTGAGAGTATAGATTCATTCACTTTAATGCCTGGGATATTCTCAGGTTATAACTTCTGGAGCTGAAGCAGTTCTTCTGTGCAGCCAGTGGCTGTCCCTGTGAGAGTTCACTGTTTTGTACTTCTTCAAATGGCTTCCACATAAGCGCCTGCTCTGCAGCTGGCTGCCAGAATTGTTGCTGTTCCTCTTGTCAGCAGCGAGCTTCTTGCCAGCCTTCTTTGTACAGCCAGCTCTCATCCTGCTGCCCTCACCGCCTCCTCTCTCCTTAATATGGCTTCTGACTTCATGCTAATCAGTTTCTTTTAATGGGTAGTGTTGGACCTCAGCTGTCCTGTGGCAAAGGATTGATACAGCTCTTTATGATGAGTTTCATTAAAGAAAAACAGAAGTTGTATCAGTACATGCATGCATTTATTAGAGGCTTGCAGCATACATTTTAAATATAGCTGAGCTTCACAATTTGATTGTGTATTTAGTTCCTTAGTCTTGGACTGTATTGTGTATGTCTGAAATCCAACTATCTTCAAACTCTAATATAGTTAGGGTTTACATTTGGTTGTGGTGCCAGTAAGTTCTGAAAAAAAGAACAGCTCCTATCTTATTTACATGTATTTTAGCTAAAAGCTAAACATTTTGAGTTGCTTCCATTTCTAAAGTTATTACAGTGTTCAAGATTTAATAAATTACTATCCTGGCATTTTGCCCCAGAGAAAGACAGCTTAAGAATAGTATTTTGAGGTGTTTTTTTTTTTTTGTTTTTTCTTTTTTTTTTTTTTGTTACTAATATTGAACTCAGACTTTTCTTATCTCTCTGCTCATGTGAAAGGCATAGTTCCGTTTAGTTTGTTCTTAACAGCTGTAAGGGACTGAACTTGTTATTTCCTATCAGTATGTATGTTTATTAACGCATTCTCTTCAAACTTGGGAGCCATAGGAAAAAAACCTGTCAGAACTGCCAACCTCCAGCCTTATCCAAGTGTCATCTCCATGTATTAATGTTATTGATGAGAAATTTTTCTTCAATGTCTGGAGCATCCTGGGTACTGAGTACCTAGCCCAAGGAAAGAATAATAGCTAAGCTACGCCTTTTTCTCAAATGAGTCTCTTCCTGTAGCCACTGGTTCTCCTGAAGGAGAATTTAATGGTGAGGAACTTTACAGTTAGGAAGAACGAGCTGAAATTGGCCCTGAGGTCTGGAAGCTAAGGCTACAAAGGGGACAAAACTGCCAAATGCATATTAACTTCATAAACTTGATGTCTTTGGAAAACCAGCTAGAGCGTCTCTCCCTTACTGACAAAGCTAA
Organism: Bolborhynchus lineola; assembly: GCA_025448015.1. Lineage (NCBI taxonomy): Eukaryota > Metazoa > Chordata > Aves > Psittaciformes > Psittacidae > Bolborhynchus > Bolborhynchus lineola. The sequence goes on along the minus strand of JAOEHX010038218.1, from coordinate 14,296 downwards.
TAGGATGTAGCAGTGTAAACCAGTTTCTTCACTCTCCCTCAGGATCTGAAGCAGCACCCATGTTCTCTGCTGCCAGTAGAGTCTCTAATGGTTTCCCACTAGCCAAAGTGCAGAACTGGGATACACCTTGCGCTCTAAAGCTAGCATTCTCTTCAAAAATTAAGCTGTGTTCGTTGTAATAATTGCTATTATTTAGCTCCCATGACTCATCCTTCTTCCTTCAACACTGCAGAGCTATAGGCCACCATTCTTGATCCTGTTCTTGAATGATAAAGTCACAGAATAATTTTATTTGCGACATGACTTCAGCTGCAATTACTATGGCAAATTGATAATCTGTTTTTCTGTTTCAGTCTAAATCATCTTCTGTCAAAGCTAAATGTTTGCCTAACTTACATATTCAGCTGCAAGCTTAACTAGCAAACAATTTGTCTTCTCAAGCTTTTATTTTTTATTTCTTGGCTGTTGGAGACCTTAGGCTGACAAATACAAACATCTTCAGAATCAGTGAATCTGGCCATTTCTTCTTGCTACTTGCACAATATTTCTCTTGTTACTTTTGCTCTCCAGCCATGCTGCATTAACCCAGACTTTGCTAAATTATTTCAGTTACTGAAATACTTTCCCCTCTGTTTTATGAAAGAGCAAACCAGTCCAACTCATACCTTTCAAATTCTTTCTTTATTCTGCCTATTGTTTTTGCTGTGGCTGTTTCTTTATTTACCTTTCACAGACTAAGTTCCTCAAATGCTTCACATTTGCAAACCCTTTTTTTCTCCAAGCTTTGAAATACTTTAGATTGTGGTTCTTCATTCACAGCAAGGTGTTGTTTGATTCCTCTGACTGGTTAATGGGGATAGATCTTCTTCCCCACATAACAAGTTTCAAAACAAGTGCATGTTTGGAAGAACACATTTAGTGCTCAGTTAACATTTGGTTACTCAGATTCCCAGCATCATCTTTAGCTTTTTTTCCTGCCGTGTTTTGCCTATACTTATCCTTTCCTCATTTAACATCTCTTTCTTCAATGCTGTATTGTTTTGGGTTGTTGGTGTTTTTTTTTTTTTTCCTCAGGTACTATCTCAAAACTGCTATGATTCTATGACTCTCTCACCTAGGCAGTTCAGTTTGAAGTATGCACTTTTTCTAAACAGAATGTGTTCATCATTTCATAGTCTTTATTCCAAATACATTTTTAAAACTAGATTATCTAATGATTAATATTTCTACAAGAAGAAATGCAAATTGTGTAAGAATGTCATTTCACAGGCTTCCTTAAACAAACTTGAAACATTAAATATTACTCAGAGTATTCAAAAAAGTGTTAATCTCCATGTCATACAGGTTGGCATGGCTGTATGTCCAATTATTTTCTTTTTATTGTGATTTCTGTTGAAGCAGAAATAGAAGGCTTGGACAAGAACAGGAAGAGGTGCATATTCACAATGGTGGATACTGTGTTCTCAAAAATGCTAAATACAACAAATTTGCAGCTGTTGACAAGCAAAAAATGTGCTTTCTAAGTCAGTAGCTGCCATTACCAGCAGGTCAAAGGAGATGATCCTGCCCCTCTACTCTGCTCCTGTGACACCTCACTTGGAGTACTGTGTGAGTTCTGGTGTCTTCAACATAAAAAGGACATGGAACTATTGGAACAATTCCAGAGGAGGGCCATGAGGATGATCAGGGGACTGGAGCACCTCCCGTATGCAGACAGGCTGAGAAA
>JAOEHX010038216.1:14683-24728 GCA_025448015.1 Bolborhynchus lineola | reverse complement strand
AGACGTGTGTGCCTGGCCTTATGCAATTGTACACGCGTTTGTAGATGCCTCTTGTATATATACATATATACACGCGCTTATATATGTTTATATATGTATATATACGCATATATATATATGTAGTATGCTGGGCTGCATTAAAAGAGGCATGTGTCCAGCAGGTCAAGGGAGGTGATTTTCCCCTTTACTACACTCGCATGCGACCCCACCTGCAGTACTGCGTTCAGCTCTGGGGCACCCAGCGCAAGAGGGATGTGGACCTGTTGGAGGGAGTCCAGAGGAAGCCACAAAGGTGCTCAGAGAGCTGGAGCACCTCTCCTGTGGAAACAGGCTGAGAGAATTTAGGTTGTTCAGCATGAAGAAGGGAAGGTTCTGTCTGGGGAGACCTTAGAGCAGCTTCCAGTACCTAAAGGGGACCTACAGGAAGTCTGGAGAGGGACCTTTTGCAAGGGCCTGTCGGGATAGGACAAGGGGAATGGCTTTGAGCTGGCAGAAGGTAGAGTCAGATTAGATACTAGGAAGAAGTTCCTTCCTATGAGAGTGGTGAGGCACTGCCACAGGCTGCCCAGAGAACCTGTGGCTGCCCCATCCCTTGCAGTGTTCAAGGCCAGGTTGGATGGGGCTTTGAGCAACCTGGTCTAGTGGAAGGTGTCCCTGCCCATGGCAAGGGAGATTGGAAAGAGATGAGCTTTAAGATCCCTTCCAACCCGGACCTTTCTGTGATTCTATAATTATGTACACGTACCCATATATGTATGTGCATAGTTTTATATGGAGGTCCAATCTCATGCTGAGAAGACCGATGGCAGGGCACAACGTGTGGGTGCCCACCAGTGGTATTTTGCTGATAAGAAACAGCTCAATGTTTCCACAGAGAACACAGGGCTGACTGAGAAGAGCTTAGGAGCACCTCTCAGGGCAAGCTCCTCCAGCCCCCCAGCACTTGTCCCTGTTTCCCACCTGGGCAAGGGACCACCAGGCTTTTGGCAGAGGCCCAGGAGGGGAAAGGGCCAGGGAGATGGCAGGCAGTGCCACAGGCACTGAAATGCCTTCTTGGGCTCTGCATTCTTTTATTCCACTTCCTAGTATTTTCTTGCTTTCTGCCTCCTGTGCTGCAATGGGGCAAATTTGCTCTTTCCTATAGCTGGAGAACAGGCAGGAGCTCCTGAACCCCTGCTTCTGGTAGGCAGGTCTGATTGCCTGTGTTGTGTTTTGTTGCGCCAGGTCTCACAGCGTCGCACTTCTCCCTTATAGCTGCACAGGGTCATGCGCTAGGGGCACACCATTTCTTTCTTCTCAAGCCATATCTCACGGGGAGATAGACCCTGCACAACCTCTTCGTTTTGTAAAAAATGGCCTACATATGTTGAGCTTTGTCTCTCTAAGCAAAAGGAGCAGGAAACTTTTCAGACTAAAAGCCCAAGTGTTTCAGAAACCACAGGCTTATACTTCTATGTTTCCAAGAAAACACATCTCTCTGATTTCAGTGTCTGAGTGAAGTTTTCCAGTCATACTGTGATGAAGTGCACAGACACACTGCTCCTAATCAGAAATGATCCTGAAGGGTCATTCTGCTAACATGTAAGGAGGAAAGGCAGGGGAAAGAGAAATGGATCGGAGAGTTTTGTATGCAAGCAGATTAAGACAGCCAAAGTAGAGTTCCCTAGAGATGTCTACAGTTAACTTTTCATTTTCCTATGGTCTTTGTATTTTCCAGGACATCCATTTAGAGGATACAGTGTTCTTTAAATTATTCCTGCACAGTATCTCTATCAGTGTGTTTTTATAATTCAAGGAGGGGTTTCATTACTGTGCCACTGATTAATTATAATTAGTTCTGGCTGAACCCGGGTACAATGATACACAGGACTGTGGTTCTCTCACTTCTAGTCCTTGCTTCCAGTATTGTTTCAGTACTCCATAGCAAGCAGAGAAAAAATAAACTTATGGTTTCAATTTGGTGCCCAGTGTGATCTCATATTTGAAGCATGCATTAGGTCATCCGTGGTCCTTTTTTTTTCGTAACACACTATTTTTGCCTAATTGCACCACCTGCGAGAGTCTAGCACCATCCATTCAGTCTGGATAAAAGAGGACAGACTGCTACTTGCAGTTTTCTACAGAAAAGAGCTTTGAAAAGCTGTGATTCAGCATGTTCCTTCATCATAAATGGTAAACTCTGACTTTGCTATTCATTTCACAGGTGTTTGGGAGGCTGCAGTAAAATATGTTTTCCTAGTTTCTGTAAACTGAAAGTATGCCCCTACTGACTTAGCAGAAAGAGAAGGGCAGATAGCAGAAATAATTGTAACAGTAATTGCTATTTTTTTAAACAGGAGTGCCAGGGAGCATTTAAGGAACTACCAGACATTAAACATGGCATTTGTACCAGGCAAGTTAATAGAGTCTCTAACAGAATAATGAAATTAGTGAACACAATGTGCCATATTAAAGATTGCAAACAATATATTGTTCCTCAATATACCTGCATAATGTTATACTTAATCTACATATTATTCTGTGTCATGTAATGGAATAACTGCAAAACATGAACAAAAAGTCAGCAGAGCTTTGTAAGGTACAGTCATGTCTCACAGCTCTTCAGGAGATCTTCATGTGTGTGGGAAAAGTTGGTACAGATAGATACCATCCACTTGGATTTATTTCCAAGAGGCATTCACTGACATGCCTCTGGAGGTGCTCTTAAGAAATAAAAAACCCAGCTCTCCTGGGTTAAAAGGAAAGATCTGTGCATTGATTCATAACTCATGAATGAGACACATCAACAGAGGGCAGGAAGAAATGATCAGCACTCACAGTGCAGAAGGGTCTTCAACAGAGGGCAAAAAGCATCTGTCTGGAGTCTGTGCTGTTCATCACGCTCACAAGTGTTTGAGAAAGGGGGTAAACAGTGTAGTGAAAACTTTGCTGATGATAGTTCTACTCCTTTGACAAGTGCACAGTTGAACTGTAAAACACCTTGCCAGAGGATGGCAGGTACGCTACAGATTTACAGTTGCTCCCATCTCCTGTCCGTCAAACACTGAGGCACACCTGGAAATTTTCACTTGGTATGAGTCCCGTGAGTCAAGCTTGGTGTAAAGGAACTTCATTGCAAGTGTAAGCTTTGAGAAAGAAAAACATTATGCAGTCATTGGAGGAACCTGTCCCATGTGCCTGTCATCACTATGACAGCAAGAGGTAATCCTCAGCAACCAGTGCAAATACATCCTTTTTCATCAGCTTCAGAGAGTACCTCATGGTGCCTTATTCAAGCTGGTTTATTCTTTGAACTGGATCTTGTTAAAGGTTACATTTGGAGAAGTTCTGTGCTCCTATTTTTTGGTACGCCTCTCTCCTTCAGGGTTCAGATGCTGCAAAACAATTCTCATTTAGCTAATTTTGGTCAAGTCAGTGCTTGTCCATTAACTCATGGCAGTGCATCTTCATTTGAAGTTGCTATGTTTAGATGAATTTACTGATGTGTGAAACACAGAGAAAAATGAAAAGCATATCAGCATTCATCAACTGCCTGAATCACAAAGAATAAAAATGTTCAATAGTTTAACACACTAGAAAAATAAAAGCAGACGAGTCATCCCCCCAGTAAGACTACAGACAGCTGGATCATGAGAGCATATTTCTACTATCCTTTCCTTCTTGTAATAAGAACAATGTCTCTCATATATTCTGCAAATTACATAAGTGCTTTGCACACCTGCCGTTTAATCTTTCAGCATTGTGTACATCACCTGGCTGTCTTCAGCATGGCTGTACAAGTTTTTAGTGTATGGAAGAAGTGGCTTGGAAAATTTACCCAAGGAAAGCCCACTTAGAAGGTCAGGAAAAGTGAACACACTTCTTTAAGTCACAAAATATTATTGAGAAATAAAAAATCAGAAATGGCAGAATCTGTAATGGAGAACATTCTCAAAGTGTATCTATCCGCTAGAAAAGCACAGAGACTAGCTTGATCTTTGGGAGCTACCATTCCTAAAACAACAGTTTATTTTACCCTAAGGTTATTCATCCAAGGGTTCAGATCAGATCTTCTGAGTGCTCACATTTACTTTTCCAAGGATTAAACCCCATCCTTCCAGGGCAATGTGGAAAGGAGCAGCGTGTACATTGTATGACAAGGGATGGATATGAGCCTTCGGCATGGGCTTCCTCACATGGCTTGTTTCAGCAGCAAGTCCCCATAGGTGAACTGCAAGAGCAGGACATGTTTCTGCTATCACAGAACTAGTGCCAGGTGCAGACACTAAATTAAACCTGTGATTTTTTAGCAAAGAGGACTCTATAGCAGAAGAGAGGCAACAGCAAAGAACAAATAACTACAGTCTGCTTGTGGGTTGCAAGAGGGAAACATTAGAGGGAATCTGGCTGGTTTTGTAATGTGTGAAGCTTTAAGCCTTTCTGAGAATCAGTGGCTAAGTCCATACGACACTAATATAAAGTAGGAGGGGTTTTGTTTTCTAGATAAAATGAGGCAGAGAAATATAAAGAAACTAGCTCGAGGTGACACACATGGGGAAAAACAAAGCATGTGCTGTTCTAAATCTAAAATACTCCTTTCCCCAAAGCACTTCCCTCCAGTATGGAAGAAAATAGTGCGAAGTAGAAACTAACCTGTACCACAGTTTTGCAAATGGCATACCAGGCAGTCTTCTGATTACTCCACCACTTCTTTGAAACTAAGTTTTGCATGCTTAGTTAAGGAACCACACATATATCCTCAATAGGAATGGTGTTTTCAAAAGAAAACATTTTATTGTAATAAATGGACTAGGTGATCTGTAAGGTCCCTTCCAACCCTAATCATTCTATGATCCTATGATTCTATGATAAATACTTCCTCATGTTTTTCCCCTGGTAGAATAGAACAATTGTCAGAAAATTCAAAGTGAAGTGCTGTGCAGAAAGAGGAACAGAAAGGCTGATGCAAAACTAGCTATTTATACCCTTGAGTGATAAATGCAGGTGGAGTTGAAATAGTAGGGTACATTATTTTAAGGAGTAGGAACAGGTGTCTGTCTCATGAACATATACATCTGTATTGAAAGTTGGAGGGTCTAAGAGTCTTCAGTCCCTCTTTGCAGCCTATAGTATCTCTCCTTCTCTCACCATCAGTCTCTGCTGCTTTGTGCCAACAGCTCTTGTCTGGACAAGGGGGTCCACATCTTAATGTGTAGAAGCAGTAGAGCAGGATGAGGTGAAATAAAGCCCACTTCTGGGTTAAGAAATACAATAAAATAAAATAAAATAAAATATCCTCTAATTTCCTCCTCTCTCACAAGAAGAGACTAGGTCAGAGCAGCAACTTCATGAAGGAGAAAGGGAATGCTGAGCTACCCAGTGCTGCTGACAGTAAGGCTGGCTAGAGGACAGAAAAGAAGGTGGTTACCTAAACCTCAGCAGTAACTCTGCCAAAGTCAGACTTACTACCAGACCTTATGCAACAGCTTTCTTCCAGTAAGATGACTTCTAACACAACTCAGCTTGTCAAGCCAAATGCTGGAAAAAGTGTTCTCTCATTGCTCTTCATTTTTCTCCTCAGCACTGGAGTGGGTCCAGAGGAAGGCAACAAAGCTGGTGAAGGGCCTGTACTACAAGTTTTATGAGAAGCAACTGATAGAGCTGGGGTTGTTTAGTCTGGAGAAGGAAAGGCTTAGAGGGGACCTCATTGTTCTCTGCAAATACCTGAAAGCCAGATGGAGAGAGGAGGCGGCTGATTTCTTCTCCCAAGTAAGCAATAGGACAAGAGGTAACGGCCTCAAGCTGTGCCAGGAAAGGTTTAGGTCAGATATTAGGAAAAAATTCTTGACTGAAAGAATGATCACTGGAACAGGCTGTCCAGGGAAGTGGTGAAATTGCAGTCCTTGGAAGTACTCAAAAACTGTGTAGATGAGGCTCTTACTGACATGGGTTAGTGGTGGACTTGGCAGTGCTGGGGTAAAGGTTGGACTTGATGATCTCAGAGGTCTTTTCCAACACAGTGGATTCAGATTTCTCTGAAAAAAGACAGAAATGTGACCAAGACACCCCTTTTCATAAGAGATAAAATGGAGGCAGATGGCATTGTATCTACCTTATACTTACTGTGCTGAATTGTCAAAACTTTTGACTCTTGACAAAAAAAAAGATGTTGCCTTAGACATGTTTTTCAACTTGGAAAAAGATGTTGTGAACTTTCAAAACAGATAGTTTCCCATCAGACACTTTTAAAATGGAAACTCTCTTGCCTCCCCATTTATGGTAACTTCTCATTTGGAAGCTTCAGCTAACTTTAACAAAGGTACTAACTTAAAATATAAAATTACTTAAACTAGAAGTATTTTGAAATTATTAGTGTATTATCAGATTGATTCTTTTTAGTGCACACTAACATACTTATGAGTTTGACTTTCTGCTTTCCAGAATAATTTAAAAGGCTCCCAAATTCTTTCCCACACAAGGAACACTTATTTGCTTAGATTTCATTGCAACTGCATTGCTAATGACCAAAACTATAAACAATGTTAATAAAATTCTTTAAATGAAAATTTCACAATAATTTCATATTCCTCCTATTTTTATTTTTATGTGTGTATGATTCTCCCTCAAAAGAGAAACCAAAAGAGAAATCACCAAAAATAAATAGCAAGTGGATGTTGACAAACAGAAGGCAAAATCCTGTCAGCTCTCTATAAAGCTAAGAGAAATAATCTATTAATAATCTACCTGGAGCCATAGTCTTTATATTTAGTTTGTCTCTATCCTCAGAGATGACTGCTACACATGTGGTGTTTTCATTGGAGCCGGAAGGATTACCAGTAGACCATCTGTTCAGTCAGTGAGAAAAGATGTGATTGACAGGTACCACTGACCTAAGACAGACATCTCCGTTTCATGGTGCCTGCAGAGTATAACTACGTGCTGAGTTGCTTCTTCCTTCAAACTGTAAATGAAATACATCCACTTTAAGGTGGTAAAATGTGTTTCATTATTTTTGCAGCCTATTCCTCTGACATGTATTCAATTTTCTAAAACCCATGAAGTTACATACCTAATCTCTAAACTAGCATGATGCTGAGGGGATGAGGCACTGCAGATATCTGAGGGCAGATAATCCTGTTTGTCTCCAGAACTGTGGAGGCTGCAGGAAGGACTGGCAAGCTGCAAGAGGCCCTGACATTTGCCCATCAGTGTAAGGACGAGCCATCTCTATGTTGTTGTCATTCAGCCCAATGTCTGGGATTTGGTTTTGTTTCATTGTTAAATAGAAGTGGTGCTTTCCAAGAAAGGTCGTTGTAAAATTGGATTCAGGAACAGCTTTTTTACTTCTCAATGTGGAGGCAAGTTTTGCTCTACTTCAGGACTCACAGCTACCATGCAGACAACTGCCAAGCAAAGGAGACCTTTCAAAATGAAGATGAAGAAAATATTAAAGCAGCACAGTGGATTTTCAAGGTAAGACAAAATCCAGGGGTATCTAAATGTCCTGAAGGAGGGGTATGTAATGCTGTATCTGGAAAGAAGCAGAAAGTGTTAATGTCATGTGTAACAGCCATAGACTATTTGTCACCAATACATCAGTATTCATGTAGTTTTCCTTTATTTTTGAGCCTCATCCTCTGCCGTCTGTTCCTCAGCATGTTGCAAACACAGTGACAAAAGAGGTGGTGATCTACCTGCCTGTTAAGTGTCTGCTTTCAAACAACATATTAAACACATCCATCTAAGTCATAAAAATGATTCATACTTTGTGGAGCTAATCTGATGTTTAAAGGGTGAGGGAAAGCATATTGTTTCATGGTGTTTAAACACTGAAGAGGTCTCCAGTTTTTTACTCATGCTACCTCATAATTACTGATGGTTAACAAAGGACATCCAGAAGAAATCAAACACAGCATAATACTAAAGTCTATTTGGGTGTTACAGTAAATCGCTTTAGTGAACCTGTAGATCTGGTTAACAGCAGACATGTAGCATAGATTTTGTCAAAAGCCCGAAAGCTGCCTGAGGGGTGAAACAATGATATTTATAGTGGGTAGCGCACTCCTCTGCTGCTCAACAAAGTGAGAGAGACAGGTGCAAGAAACCATACCTTAGAGAAACTTTGGTGCAGAAGTGGTGCACCATAGTGCATGATAGGGAAGAGAATGTGACAGCAAAGTCACACACTCTCAGGACCACGAAGTTTGGGGTTTTCTCAGACTAACTTAGAACCACAGTAGGGAGGGAGTAAGGCAGCCAGTTGAGGTAGTTGGCAGGGTTGGTGAAAGACAAGACAGGGGAAAAAGCCATTTCCCTTTCCACATCTGCCCTGCAGACATTCAAGTTAAAGCAGGAATTATCTTCTCCATCCTATCTCCTTACTTAATGGACATCTGCTTCCAGGAGGTCATTTAATTTGAATTACAGAAATGCACTCATCAAAAATCCTAAGTAACTTTCATTACTTTTGCTGAGAGGAAATACTACAGAAGGAATACTCAGCCTCCTTTGCCACTATCAAGAAACGGTTTCCAATAATGAACCAAGTACACTCCTTTTATAATTTCATGTCATTCTGTCTCATTATCTGTCCATTTAGCTCTGGGGACGTGTTGACTGTCTCGAAGTAGAGGGGGTTTTGTCACAGACATAATGGCTCCTGAATTCAACCCTTGGTAGTTGTAGCTTTTGAAACCCATGTATTGAGTTCTTCACAGCTCATGTCCTCAGTCATTTTTCATTTAGCCACTCTTTTCTTCATCCCAGGTAAATAGTTCCTTTCAGCTTGGTGATTACTTTTATGGCTCTTTGTTGCCAAGTTTCTGAGAGCATGGTGCACAGGGCTGAGTCAGGGACCTCACTTATTATTACACAGACAACTTACTATTTCTCTGCTCTGCAAAGGGATTTATCTACAGAAAGACATAAATGATACTGCAAGGTTCAGGACCACTTACTGTCCAGAGCTCCTTTCATCTACTGGCTATTTGTCCCATTTACTTTGTTCTGTGCTTATGTTTCCTAAATGCTACAGCTCTGCCAGCATGTCTCTGGTAGCAGGGACAGCCTGCAGCCACATCCCAGGAGATCCTCTGTAACCACTTCAGGTGAAACTGCTGTCCTGTGCAAGCTGTTAGGTGAGGTTACATGCGCTGGAGAACTTGTCTCCAGAACTTAGTAAACCTCATCAGCAGATGATCCTTTCACGTATGTAATGTAAGCAATGCTGCTAGCAGTTCATGAGTTTACAGGGACTCTGTTAGTGATAGGAAGTTAGAAAACTTAGACCTCTAGAGATGTATACAGCCCTAAGACTGGGGAGCTAAAATAAATTGCAAGCTTTTCTTCACACAGGAAGAAAATACTTTTCATTTCTACTGGTAGGTAACTAAGTCTGGGAGATTACATGATTTCCTAGTACTTAGGAAATCAACTTGGAAGTTTGTAAGGTTCAAGACCAATTTGTCACTTACACTCCCAGAACAGACAAGCTCATATTAAAATTTCTTTATTTATTATTTTCTGGTGGCATTGAAGTCTGCAGAAAGTTCAGATTCTTTCTGGTAAAATGTTTCCATACATGACACTGATCACTATAGACAAGCTATGTTCTGAGACCCATGGTTTTTGTGACTGACTGTCTTGTCTTTGATCAGACTGATTCCCAAGTCCTCATTAATTCCCCATGTTCATTTACACCTTCTGTGAGATTTTGAATTTCATGCTTCTGAATGTGAGCGGTGGCTGCTTCTGACAGTGAGTTGTTGTCTAATTCTATATGCCAAATAGTAAAAAAGTTGCAATATTAAATAAATTGGTATTTAAAAAAAATCTTTTAACAGAACACTTGAATTAGGTTTATTTATTCTTGAACATGCTTTCAAAGAGATACTGAATTTGAGAGAAGTGTTTTTGAAAAGTGGTAGGCAGAGTTTAAAAGCCTTTTAAATTCTCTTCATGACATTTAAATTAACTCAATGAGTTGTTTATTTCTAATAACCACTTGCATTGCTTAAAAAGCTTTTTCCTCTGACATAGAATTATAGATTAGTTAGGGTTGAAAGGG
>JAOEHX010038216.1:0-14583 GCA_025448015.1 Bolborhynchus lineola | reverse complement strand
CAACCCATTCCAGTGCCTCACCACCCTTACAGTAAAGAATTTCTTCCTCATATCCCATCTAAACTTCCCCTGTTTAAATTCAGACCCATTACTCCTTGTCCTGTCACTACAATCCCTAATGAAGAGTCCCTCCCCAGCTTTCCTATTGGCCCCCTGTCAGATACTGGAAGGCTGCTATGAGGTCTCCACGCAGCCTTCTCTTCTCCAGGCTGAACAGTCACAACTTTCTCATCCTTGAGTTATAGAGGTGGTAAAAAGCAAAAGTGAATAAACTGCTTTTGGACACAAAGATGTAAAGACTTGCTTAACCCAGAGCTAATACAGACACATTCTTGTGTGGTTCCAATGAGCTTTTTGCAAGTTAACAAAATAAACACCCCAGAAACATTACACTGGACAAGGGGATGGTGAGAGGTTGCATACACAGTACAGCCCTGAGGATACTAGTAGGTGATAATGGCCCAACCAGTCTTACCTGGGGCCTCCACCCTCACTCATGGATGCAGCAACTCTATTTAAGCTTATCCGCGAAGACCTGTTCACTATCTGCTTGAGCTGTGCTGAAGAGCTGCTGTTCTCTGCTGAATGACAGCCATGCCTTATGTGGTGATGGAACCACCTGGTTGAGACCTTAACCCCACCTGGGCTGACTTCCTGGCTTGATCTCAGCCATCTCTTGTGAGCATGGGCTTGTCTGGTGATTGTGGGACCTGATCTGAAGGGTAGACTTCCATCTTGCTGTGACACTGCCTTATGAGCTGGACCTTGCTTGGATCATCTCTGTCCATCCTGTTTGCCTTGCTTGAGTGCTACTGTAGGATGGGCTGTGGGATCCCCTTGGCTTTCAGCTCGCTTCCCTGAGCATTTGTTTCTTCAGACTAAACAACCCCATTTCCCTCATAAGACATCTAGCTAATCTCAGCTCTGCAGAAATCCTTTGGGTTTGGAGATGACAAACATTAATCCATGAATTGCATGTATGTGGAAGTTGCTTGTGACCATGCATCATTCATTTAAATTACTTAGCAACTGTTATGAATCATGATTTATTTAATAAAAGAAGTCCAGAAAAGTAAAAAATCGTAAAAGATGTTAACTTGCAAAGGGCAACATGCAGCTGAATGACTGCACTACTTTGCCAAGTACTCTTCAAATGTCTTCAAGTGATGAGTGCTGTCAGTCATTAATTACTGTTAACAGACCCTCTGAAGTCAGATGTTGTTTTTATCTTTTATAAGAGTAGGAAAAGTCCTGATATTAGTAGGTGTATTCACCCTCTTCAGATATAATCTGTCCCAAGTATATTTTCTTGTCAGGAGTGTGTCTTTGTGAAGTCTGTTTTTCATACTTAGTCGCAGTAGCATTTGTATGTCTTAAAGCTTGTGATTTTGTCATAGGGTGCTAGGAACAAACTAAACAGTAACTTATGCCAAGAACACATTCCTTCTGTTCTTTTGAGCAGGTGTTGTGCTTAGTTAAATAGGCTGAAAAATAGTTTAATAGTTACATTTTATCTGTTTCTTATGTTTGAGATGGCCAGGGGATGCAGACTGTATGGCTGTGGATTGAATCACTTGGCAGCTAACATTCTTCGTCTGTGCCAAAATAGTTTGTCTTATGCAGCAGATGTAAAATATGAGGCATGTTTGGTGCTCTGTTCTATTCAAGAGCAACATTTCAAAAGGAGACAGAATTCTGGAAGGAAAACAGGAAGATCACAGGGTATTTAAGACCACCAAATTATGTGCACCAAGTCTATCTGACCACGTCTTTGATAATACAATATAGTTCTAGGTAGGGAAAAAGTTAGGTATTTTGCTGAATAGTTATAGATTAAGATAATGAGGTAAAATCATATGCAGTTGGTTTTAAAGGTAAGCAAAATTATTTCTAGGACAAACTGGAAAACATCTCTGTGATCTTTTGTGCTGGTTAATTTCATCTTCTTTGCTTATATCCTCTATAACAAGTGTTTATCTTGTTTCTGAAGTGGTTTTACTAGTCAAGAAAGGGCTACTCCTGCATATTTTACAGACTCTATCAGTCCTTTGGAGACATGTAAGGGTCAGCAAAATATGGGTACATATTTCATCCACAGACCTATTAGGAAGATTCAGGCATGTCAGCTCCCAGGCCTGCAAGAGGGGTCAAGTGGAAATTGGAAGTGGATTCTCTTATTTGCAAGAGTCCTCCTCCAAGGAAAAATTTGTTTCATTAATTACTGCTTTCAGCACTCACAAAGTTCTCCTGGGGCACAGGAGGCAGTATTTCAGGCTTACTCCATACCCAGATCTTTAGTGCTGGTTGGAGTCAGGTCATCCATGCTATGAGGATTGCACTAGTCATTTGGGGGGTTAGAGTCCTCCTTTTCATCTTATCATCTTAAGTAGTAAATCTGATAGTTTAACTATATTACTTATAATTATGGTAAAGATATTTCATGTTCAAGTGGTTTATGTTCTTCAGGGCACAAACCTGCTGGTTGAGTAAAGATCTTACAGTTTTCTGTGTTGGGTGAGGGAAGTAAACGAAACCAATAAGATGGAAGTAAAACGTACAGGACTGGAATCCAAAATAAACACTAATAGCTATTAAAAGTTGCTCTCATAGTTAAAACCTTCATGATCTACAACAGGCCTTGATCACCCCAGTGACCAGCATCACTTCATACTGCATTTAGGTGTGCTGGTGTCCCCTAGAGCCTGTGTCTGGGCTGTGGACTAGGTATCTGCGTGTGTATGAGCATGACTGAGTACACAGGGATAGGATTCAGCAAGCCACCACTCTGGAGAAGTGGCCATCAACAGTAATGCCAAATAACATTAGGCATACAACTCTTCTTTCCATTGTGAATCACAGACATGGACATGCCACAGGACAGGAGAGTGCTTTCTCATTTGACTGCCCATCAAATACTGATGTAGCCCAAGTTGTGGGAAGTCCAGGTTCAAAACCTTCCCCTAAGGTGACTTGAAACCATACACAGCAGAAGAATAACCTAACTACTGCCCACAGTGTGTCTGGGGTCCCTTTCTTCTCTTGTATTGAAATCATTTTTTGCTGTATAATAATTTAATATTCCTTATATAGATGCGGTGGTGATGCTTTGCTGTGCTTAAGGCACTTACCACTCAAGAGTCTGAAATTCAGTAAGAAGTACTTCCATTTCCCTTTTTAACAGATATACAGTGAAGCCCAGTCCAAAATCCACAGGGAGGTCCCTTGCAGCTGGATTGGAAAGTCATCCTCCTTTCCCTAAATCTGGTTTTAGCTGGGTCCAAGCCAGGGAGGGCACTTCTGAAAGCTGAGGCTGACATACCACCTCCAGTGGCTAGGCCACCAATCTAGATCAACCCATGCAAATTCAGAGTGAAAAAAGGATCTGAGCCTGTTGCTTCCTGTATCTCCAACCTATATGCTAACAGCAGCATGTAGGTCTGGGGCAGGAGCTGTGTGCTGTCTGGGACTGTGGCTCCCAAATGAAGGGCAATGCACATACAGTACCAAAATAGGTCCATGAGTTCTTTTGAAAGATGCAGCACAGATGCTCTTTCCTGTGACTGGGAGTTTCCTCTGTCCTCATGAGGCAGCTCCCCATGCAGTGTGTTGGTGGTTTTGGATGACATGTTTAGATACCAGCTGTGTGCACACAGGGTGAGAAAGCATGTGCCAGTGCCTAGTTCAGATCTGTGGGTCTTTCCGGGAGCCATGGGGGAGCACAATGTACTGTGAGTGGGACACGCTTTAGCAAACCTAGCCATAAATGACACACAAGTCACTGATTTGGCTAGTATCAGTGGATAGGACTCATTTTCACCACTTGCTTGCTACTCGTGGGCAGCCTTGCAGAGACCTTTCATGCTTGGATGGGGTTTTCATCTCCCGATGTCTCCTCTGAATGTCCATAGTAGATTAGTCTGCTCCAGGCAGCTTATACAATTAAATATAAGTCCTTTAAATATAGTATGTTTTAATCTTTAGCAACAGACATGAATGTAAGAACAGATGAATGCAGCTTATGCAGGAAATTTTCTATCAGGCAGAAAGTTGTTTGTTTGTTTGTTTTTTTACTGTGGGGATGGTGAACAGTGGGACAGGATGCCCAGAGAGGTTGTGAAGTCTCCATCCTCAGAGGTATCCAAACCCTTCTGGGCCCGGTCCTAGGGTGCCAGAGCGCAGGAGGCTGGAATAGACAGTCTGCAGAGGCCCCTATTGTGTGAAACAAAGAGCTCTTTACATTGTCTTTCTTTTTAAACTGTCCTATAATTGCATGGCATAATAATATTTTTTAAATTCATAAATATTTTTCTTTTGCATCCAGAAGCACTGTTGTGAGAATAGGGAGCTGTGTTGCTCAGCCTTGTCTATGGGCCAGCAATAGCTGCGCAGACAGCAATCAGAGGGCATTCTTTTGTAAAAGTTGTCAAAATACTCATACACTACACATTAATGGGTGGATTACTTGCACATTAATGGTGCACAAATTTTCTAGTCCTCAGAGATAATTCATGCTAATTTGCAGCCATGTGTTTTTCCAATTTAGTGATTTACATATTTTACCTTTGAAATAGCCCTCCTACTTTTGTTTTAGCTGAGCACCTTTCATATGAAAAATGCAGAATCCTAGGCTGATTAGGATATTACCGACAGAAAGAATTCAATTAATAAAAAAAAAAAACCCAAAAGATAAACTATTTTTACACTAGTTCTGGAATTTTTTCTGCAAAACGATCCTAGACTGACCTGAATAACAGCAATTGTTTTCATTACTACAAGATGACCTTCTCTAGGGGGAACAAAATGTCATGCTAGGTAATAAATAACCCAGTCAGCCTGAACCTGAATCAAGTAATTTGAGATACGGGTAACTTCAGATTTACAAATGTATTAGTTTAGGATATCCTTCCACCATAAAGAACAAACAGTTTAGATAAATGATACTGGGGAAAAGCAAAATTTCTCTGGAAAATCATGTAGGCCTTCTTTAAGAGGTATCTAGCATTAAAAAGGTGTCTGTGAATCAGGAGGAATTGACCTTTTACTTCATGATATGTCTCTCACACCCAGGCTAATGAAACTAAATGATTTCCAGTAAAATACAAAAGCAAAATGAAGTACCTTTGTACATCACCAGCCCCAGAGTGATTAAGACATAATACAGCTGGTGCAGCTCTGATTTATGGTTTCTCCTAGAGGCCATCATGTGGTAGAGATCACCTGAGCACAGAGTTCCCATCACATCCTACATTATTTCCAATACACCTCATGTCCAATTGAAACAGGAATTGTGCTCTTTTTTTTAGCTCAGATTTCTCAGGAATTTCTGAGTGCCAAAGGAGTCCCTAAGTGCCAGAATAATTTACACCCAGGTTGCAAGCATCAACCAGTCCATTCTAATTAGTAAATCCTTCTATCATCCCACATCACCTGAGAGTCATATGGGGTGCAGTATCACTGAAGGCAGTTCTGTGGGGGAACTTGAAAGTATCATATGACCTTTGCTGCTAGGATCAACCATCCTTAAGCCCTTCCTGGCACATGTTTACCTCCCCTGCTCTTTAAAACCTTGCTAACACAGACTCCACTGTCTAGGCAGCCTGCCCCAGTGCTTCACTATCTTACCATTAAAAAGCCGTTAACCTAAATATCTCTGCCTACTTTTTAAACCCATTACTCCTTGCTGTATATGTAGTGAGCGTGAATAATAATTTACTCCTTTACCTTACCTGTTTGTATACAATGTGTGCTACCTGACACCTGTTTCCTATGACTGTTGCAAAGACACAGAAGTCATAAATCGCATACATGTTTTTTCACAGCAGTTTGTTTCCACAAAAAAATTCAAAGAGTCTAGGGAAAAATAAATGTTTCTTTCAAGCCATTCAGACCTTACTCAGTCCTACGTTTTTCTGGCCCCTTCTGTGCAATAACAGGACATCTTTTTACTCACGTTTATTTGCATCTCCTTATGAGTTGGCTTCTTCCAGTCAAAAGAAAGGTGCAAAAAGGGATCAGAATATCCTACTTCAAATACCTTCATGTTAAAGTGCAGCCCCATGTTGCTAGGTGACAGCCAGGTGCATCCTCCTGAGAACAGGTCAAACCCAAAGCCCTGACAAGCCAGGAAATGCAAGGGAGAGACCAGAGGCCACACAACGGATGAAGGCACTTTTGATGTACGATAGAAGTAACTGCATATTTAATCTCAAGCATTCAAATTTAATGCTGAGGCAGGCTGAATGTTATTTTTCTATCAGTCAGATCCAAAAGGTGTGCTGAAGGGTAGTGCTTGGGAAATGGCAAAGATATGCGAGGAGAAGCCTGGCTTGCAGTGGGCCTGTGCCTGTTTACTGACTGGTTTTGATGTCTGAGAAGTTTTGATCTTTCCCACAGCCCATCCCTGTGCTGAGTGCTGGAACTTTCAGAAACTTAAATATTGAGTTCTTTAATTATACAGATCTTCAGTCTACCACTAGATGTGGTTGAAAACAGCTCAGGAGGCTGATTGTCCTCAACAGTATACTTTTAGTGTTATTCTCAAAATGAAGATAATCTAAAATACTGTACCAGCTGTTAAGGGCAGGAACAGACTGCAACAAACCAGGAACTGCCCATTGATGCCATCCAAGCAGCAGCTGATGGTCTTACAAAATGTCACATCAGTTTTCCTTATTCACTGTTGCAAGTGCTTAATTTCACTCACAAGAAGTATTAGAATCATTCTCAGTAGTTTAGAGATGCCAGGTGTAGCCTGAGAGTTTCATACAGAAAAAGGGGAATGGCTCAACTTTGTTCTGTTATTCATTTGGTTCTATTTGTGAACACAGCCTAAGTTTAGGAAATAGCTGTGATTTTTGCTGTGACATCTTGTGTGATTTGCTTTAGGGCTCAATAAAGAAGAAAACAGTTTTTACTGTTCTATTGACTTCACTGTTTCTTTTGAGAGTAAGCAAGTTAAGAGCAAAAACAATGGATCAGGCTTAGGCCAAGATGGGATAAAGTACTTTTTCATGGACTGCATAATGACTGGAGTTTATTATGAGAAGTAAGAGGATTATAATATTTTAAAGTATGAATTTATTTGTATTGCAGTGCTTGATTCTGTAAAATCCGTGGTCTTTTTATTACCAAACTGATTTTTTCAAGCACGAGCATTTTCCTGGGAGAGATGTCTTTCAGGAAGAAAACCTCCCTTTAGGGACTCCTTGCCAATCATGCAGTTTAGTATCCAGAATAAGCTTTGGCACTCAAACTCTTTGTGCCTTTTGGTACTTGCAGCTTGTGCTCAGATTTGCAAAGGTGCTGAGACCCCACTGGAAAAGTGGCCAAGTTGCTCCTGTCCATCCCTTCATCCTGTTTTTTTCATTTGGAAATTCTTGCTCCATTGACAGATTACATTACCCAGAATTCTGCATGTCAGTAAATGAGGTATCTATAACACCTGTACTTAACGTGGGCTCTAAATAAGAGGGGTAAAGAGTGTTTCTCAGTTTGCATCCAGATCTTCTGGGTGGTTTGGCATGGAATAGTTGGAAAATTCTCTAATCTGAAGACTGATGAAGTGAATCACAGCCTGGCACAAATGCCAGGGACGTTACTTCAAACTAACATTTCTTTATGTTTACTGAAATGTTTGATTCTAAAAGATGGTTGTTATTTTTATGACATACCAGACTTCCTTGCTGCACTGTGTTTATTCTGTTCATACAGACCTTATGCCGATAAATGCGTGTGCTTTATTTAAGTACAAAAATAGCATCTGCTTGAATGATTTACCTGGCCAGCAATGGCATGCTATAAAATTGTTTCAGACTCATAAAAAACTCTGAAGTATCATACTGGGTTCTAAGCAGGCACATTTTAATGAGAATAAAAAGCCTAATTCTACTGGATTCTTACCAGCCTTTCCAAATCATCAGAAGAAATAAGTTGAAAGTGTTACAGGTCTAAGAAGAAATTGCAGGCTATTGCAGACAGAACACATTCAGTCCCATTTTGCCTTTTCTGTTTGGTCAGGAGGCAAGTTTAAAATTAACTGTAGAAGGGAGATTGGGAGGGATGTTTCATTTGCCCAGGAAGAGAGCATGGTCCTTCAAATCAATAGTGAAAGAGAGGGAAACCATCAGAAGTGTGATCTGTTTCTGAGTTGTTTTGAACAAAAATGTATAAAGATGGGATATAAACATAGGTTTGTCCACATTTCTACCCATCTGGACTGCTGTTCTCCCTCTCTCAGGACCCATGTAGAATCTGCAGCAAAATGCAGTGTATTTCCAAATGCAGGGAAACATAACAGACTACCCCAGAGTGGCCAGAAGAAAAGGTCCAGCCTGCAGAAGGGAGAGTTAGTCTCTCTGAGCATCAGACAGGAGAAACATGGTTTCATAGGAACATATCAAATGCCTTCTTTGAAAGCTCTGGGTTTTTTCCTTCCTTTACTTTTTAATCTTGAGGTCTGTAATCTGTAACTTGGTATCATCTGTGGTGTCACGGAAGACTGGCAACTGATACCATTTGTAAGTCTGCTCCTAAAACTAAAGCAAATATGACATTTAGCCAGTAATATGTGCAATCTGCAATCACAGTCTCTCTAGTCCAGGCATACACTCCTATGTGGGTAAGATTGCATAAGGCGTCTCTGAAAGAAAGATTAGTTAAGAGATTCTGCAGGCCTTTCCCAGGCCTTTCCCCTCACTTCTGCAGGGGTGCAGGGGTACAGGGGTAACATGACCTCTCTAAATCAGTACTTGTTCAGAACCATTGATAACTTAGTACACTGGGGTGCATATCACCTGAAGTTTTTCCATTTCCCAAGTATGTTCACACCTTCTCCTCACTGTCATTCTTATCAGATCAGCTCTTCTTCCTCCCATCATCATTCAAAAGCCTTTTCAAGATGATAGAGGAATACTCCTGGCCACCACCTCAAACTAGTCCTGCAATGAGACAAACACAGAGCTTGCTCTTCATCAGCCAAGAACATTCTCATTTCTGATACTATTCTTTTTAACCTCATACTCTATAGCAGTCTCTTATTGCCTGATCTTAATTCTTTTGTTCTTCTTTTTTGAAGGAATTATAGTGTAGTTTAGCTCCAATCTCTTTCCACATTCTCCACCACATCCTTTAAAGTGAATGATTTTCTCCCATGAGCCTTTTAACATGGCTGCATAGTTCCTCCAATTCCTCCATATTTTATAATGTCCAAAAACTGATAAAAAGTCAGTGGCAGAAGTCACAGCGACTTCCTTGGGAATCTTGTCAAGCTGGAATATTAATGTGCAGTCACGTTGTGTAACTAGGCTGTCAGATTCACTCTGAACTACTGTGAAACCTCAAGCTGTTCAGGAACATTTCTTCCAAATTGCCCCATTAATCTTTGTTTCTGAATCAGCTCTGGAATGTAACTACAAATGACTTTCTAGACCTACAAATTGCAGTCATGTCAGTTTTATATTCTTCTTTAATTTAACTATATTTATTATTACCAAGCATCTGTGTGGTAAAGAGCCTGTGTAATAATTAGGTTATGTATGACCCAGAATATCAGGAGTATACCTGCAAGTTATGGCTGGATGGATACCTCTTGAGTGACATTGATTCTATAAAGATATTTTTCCTTTGCTAATCATGAAAAGAGGAAAATATTTATTCCCTCAATTTTAGTTTATTTAAATTCCATTATCGGCAGGGAAGAGGACGCCGCGCAAAGAAGGATAGTGCCTTGGCACTCTTTGGCTGTTGAGGGTTCCCATTCAAACTGTAGGTGCACAGTGACACCTTCTGGAATTTTGTCATGAGAGCTACTGATCAGCTTCCTGTCATCAGCTGGAAACTCAGGTTTTATGCTTAGAAGCTAATTTTTTCTGGTCTGTGTTTTGCCCAGACCTTTGTTACAGGTTCCGTGATGTTGTTGGGATATAAACTAACAGAATGTTGTTGCGATGGGAGAATTTTTCTTTTAAAATCAACTCAAATCTGTAGGATTTTTTAATGATTCCAAATAATTCAAAGGTTTATAGAAAAACAAAGAAAAAGGAGGATAGAATTGCAGATGTATGCTAACCTCATGATTTAAAAACAAAAGTGTAGTTAGTATTAAGTTTTTAACTGATTATCAATATACATAAAACAGTGAGGCTTCGATTTGCACACATAACAAATGAAATGAAGAGCATAGTTTCTTAATGCAGCTGTACTTCAGCAAAGATTTCATTTTTCTGAGTGTCATATTGCAATTCCTAATCAGACCTCCTTCTCCCAAGCCACAAAATCTATCAGCCCCCCAGAAACTCTGAGTCACCCAGGATTTTAAGCACATAAATTGTGTCACAGAACTCCATCTGAGGGCTCACAATCCCTACAGTGTCTACATGCATCAGCTGGACTGAGGCCAGAACAAGGAGCAGAGTCACCTCTGAGCTGACACTGATGCTATAAAGCCCACCGTTCAGTCTTACTACAGGAAAACGTCTTGTATTTCTAACATTTAATACCATCTCTAAGATTATTTCTCTTTATGGTTTGTCTTCCTTAGAAGTAAGAAAGATGTGATATGTAGGAGTGAAAAAGAAACAGGGCTGTGAGTGGAGACAGCAGAGGCTAATTTCCAGACTTCCCAAGACTTCAGAGTAGAGGCTGACTAACACAAATGCTGAAGCGAGGGTTCTGGGATGGGTCAGCCTTGATAAAGTACGTCACCCCAGAAAATAACCTTACAGTGCTGATATAATTGTAAAAGTACTAAACAGAGCCATCAATAGCAAACAATTCTGGCTGCACTGAGATCAAAGCCAAGTCTAGCCATTATGGTAACTTCTCAAGCATAAGCCGTAACATAATGTGATCACAGGTTTTATAATCAGACATTAGTCCTCCAGCAAAAGGCTGAGAATCTCTGTGCTATATACATATGCAGCCCAATAGACACATTTTAACAGTATGAATGGCATGGCATTGGGAGGAACTTCCTAGTGGGATTTTCACCTTTGGGTTTACACAGAATAAATTCTACTGGTGAATTAACACATTGTTATTAACATTAGTGAAAAATCAAGTACTAACAGGCATCTCTGTGTGGGGAACAAGTCAGTTAATGCTCTATGGAACCATGCAGGTCTGTGGTTGGTTTTACATGTTAGAAGACTGGTTTATTTTGCCTGTCATAATCAGTGAACCTACAGCTTCTATTTGAAGTCAATTACCAATAGATTCATTAAGAGATATTACTTACACCTGTAAGAAACTGATATTGAAAGAATACAAACATTTAAAAGTTCAACAAAGCTGTTTCCCATAATATCACTGGTGTTATGTTCACTTTAATATATGGGTATTTAAATGCATCTTTTAAAATTTTGGGTTTTGGTTTTTTTTTTTCATTTTATGTTTTTATTAACAAATAAGATGAAGCAAACACTAGAATACTGCTGATATATCAAAGAAAATTGAAGTACAACTGAAGTCCCTGGAAACTCATTTTACATCAGAAAATATCTCCACTCCCAGAAAAGCCTATCAGTCTTCAAAGTGATTTGTAACAAGTGCACTTTCATGTCAATGAAAATAGTAAAGAATGGCTTCTCATTTCTGTTTGAATTGCTCCCTAATTCACTATGAATCAGCTCCATTCAACAGTTTAGAAACTCTCAATTTAACAATTGAAGTGAGCAGGAAACACTAAAATAGACTGATACCTGTAATTCACCACACAAATGTGTATGACCTGTCCTTGGGCAAGGAGGAGAAGTTCAGGTATGAGGCCCAGCAATCTGTTTTAACACCTGAAAGCAAAACAGGCCCTAAAACGGCTGGTGTGTGCATTAGGTCACCCGCTGAAGCCTGGCTGTTGAAGAATGTTGGAACACAAAGTTATTAAAATACAGATACATGTTATATTTTGCCTTTCTTATAAGCTGTTCTCAACATCTTCAATGAGAACAAATGAAAGAAAAGGTGTCATACAAGTTTGCAGTCATAATAAAATATTATTGTAGTCATCATAATAACAATGATAACAACACCTTCATTTCTACAGAGACAAAATTAGGAAAATATATTAACTGGACAAGTCTGCATAAAGAGAAAGAATGGAGTCTAAGAAATATACAAAGGGACAATATTAAATAGCAAGGGCACCCTCAGATAAAGCCATTCCTTTCTGCTGTGGAATAAAACTACTGCATGCTGGATAGACTTCCCTCCTAAAAGTCTGTCCATAACTTGTGTAGACTTAATGTGAAATGTTCAGGGAAGTCTGTGTCATATTTTAAGCTAAAGAGATTTTCTTTTCCTAATGCCTTACATACTATTAGCTAATATCATACTGAAATTTAGTCCTGATTTAATATTTACCTTGTATGTTACATATAAAGGTGCCATTATATGGGATAATTTTATTAAATACACACTTTGTATGTTAATTCTCCATTTTCCATAACATATTTTTTTAATACAAAAGCAAGACCCAGGCCAAATACTCCCATGCCTAACTAGATCGACAGGATGCTTACATTTTGCTTTCTCTCTGTCCTAGTGAAGTTGAATTAACATATACAAAGCAGGGCAGCAGTGGGGATTAAGAGTAAGGTCACAGACATGCATGTGCACAACATGCTACTCTGATGATTAAGGGAATTTTCTTTCACACACGAGAAATGCATGTTCAGATTCCTTCTAGGCATTGGAAGGGATTCAGTCTGTGTCTTTCAGCTCTTAAAGTCCCTCAATATTAAAACCTATTTCAACTAAGTCCAAGCACTTGTTTATCCAGTTCTGTCTTATACAGCTCAATATCAGCCTGCAACCATTATACAGGGAGATGCCTATATTCCAGAATACTTTAAGCCTCCAAACTGCTCAGCTGTTTCAAGGATTTAGGTGATTGTTACATATGCAATGACGCAGATGTACCTGCCTACAGAGCTAGGTAGAGTTGGCTACAAACCCCAGGTACTGGAAGATGCTCGGCTTAGGAGAGCATGAGTACCATCTCTTTATACAATGCTATGTGCTATCACTGTGCATCACCAATACTGAAAAATAAAAAAATAGCCATCTTTGATAAGGTGTTAGTTGATCATGCCCTTCCTGAGAGGAATGCAAAGGATGGAGCAGGACCATACCTTCCAAAGTGGTTATACTATGCCAGTTTTCTAAACCTGAACTTGTTCAAGCATTCCTGCTAATATTTAGCAAGCTACCTAGGACTGTAGTCCAGAAAGGACTTATGGGAGTCACATCCACTCACTGGTCTGGGAAATGACTGCCCTTCCTAGCAGAGTGACTCGAGCTGGATTCAAAGGCCAGTGGTGTTAACAGGTGTTTGATCTCAGGGCACATGAAGAACTACCTTGGTACATATACTGAGACTTTCTTCCCTTTTCTCTGCCAAGGCGTGAGCCAGTATAATTCAAGCTTAATTGGCAAATCTACAACATCTGAATGGGTCCTGTCCAGGCCTTGACAAATGCAATTCAGTAGAGTAAGGATGCATATAATATCCCAGCTGTGTGCTTTGTGCCACGACCAAAAGGGCAGAGGATTACAGAAAGGCCCCTTGCCACCCTGATGGACAAATGCTACGTGGGGGTTTGGGGTGGGGCTTCCTATTTTTACCGCTTTCTGGGGAAAACTGTCCAGCTTCCACCCTAGTTCACCTCTCTGAATAGACCTCGGGGAGCTCTCTGCTGCTAAGCAACAGAAAGCTCTCCATATGTGCAGGAATGGCATCTTTCCCTGCTGGTCTCAGCTCTAACAAACACCTTCCCCAGGCACAAACGGCACTACAGCCATGTTCTCTCATTGCAGCAGCAGTGGCTTTAGCCTTCAGGGGCAGTGCCATCACTGTAGGAAGGGCGTTATTCATGCTGTGCATACTTCAGTTCCTCTCTGTCTCTTTGATGGCAAAAGAACGGTTGTAGACCAGAAATGGGAAATGTTTTGGGAATGTCTGGGCTTCATGCAAAACCGGAGCCCTGAGTAGGAATAGGCAGAAATGATTGCTAGAGGAAAGGGAGGCAAAGGCCGAACGGAAGCGATTTCTGTCTGTTTCTATTCTGGGCTCATGCTCCAGAAAGGTGGCTTCCTCTCTCCAGGGCGTTGATACTCGGCAGGACGGAGCAGATCATGCTGCCCTGCCACAGGCAGAGCAGAGCGTGCTTACTGCGGGGCCGGCGGGTTCAGCACCCTGGACAGGACCGGGCGGCGGCTGCTCGGTGCGGGGTTGGAGGCTGCTTTTTGGGACTGTTTTTCTTTGGAGGGTGCAGGTTGCAAGTAGCCAACCTCTTCCCCGTGCTCCTCCGGCACTATCGCCAGCCCTGGGCCCCAGGGGGCAAGCTCTTGGTACGAGAAGTCTCCTCCAGTCCCAGCCTGAAGGGCCGGCTGGGGAAAGTTAAGATCAGAGAGCGTGCCTGTAGCGGGGCGAGAGAGAGCGCCGAGCACACAGGGAGCCGACCGAGAGGGTCGGAATAGCACCGCGGCGGAGGAGCTCCGCTCGGGGCTGGGCTGTGCAGGGCTCCCGCCTCCCCCCGGTAACGCTTATTTTGTGTTTCTTTCTCTCTTCCCCCCCCCGCCCCGTCCCCC
>JAOEHX010038214.1:0-13668 GCA_025448015.1 Bolborhynchus lineola | reverse complement strand
TTGCTAGTCAATGGGTAAGTGTCTTTTTGTTGTTTTTTAACCTACTTTTTTCCTTTTATTATTGACAGCCACTTTTTTATTTTAAATGGTAATACTGGTTTTCATGTTAATTTGTAAGATGAGCCCTCAGAATTCTTTTACTGCCTACCCATGCTACAAACTGATGATCAGCTTCTCAGTTCTTCTTTCCTTGTTCATTCTCTTGGAAGGATCTGGATGAATTCTTCACTTTTGTGCTTTTCAGACCCAGTGTCCTGTCTTACTGAATCACAAAGGTTTGGATCCTTTTACCTCTCGATGAGGCAAAAGAATTTGGTTCAGGCTCATGGGAGGTAAACCACAACTAGCAACTCTGCCTGAGGCTGATGACTCCATCTTGTCTTATACTTAGTGTCCAGCCGGTAACCTGCAAACACGCCCATGCACACCCTACTAGATAGGCAATATCAGTACCTCCATGAAGAGTGCAGACAAATCATATAGCCTCATTCCCCCAGTCATGCCATTTCTCTTGCCTGTTCCTTGCCTCCTGTGCTGTTAGCCAGTCCCCTCAAAGCAGAAGTTCAGCATTTTGTTGCATTACTATAAAAGCCAAAGTTCAATAACCTTTTCGACTGCAGATCTTCACCACATTCTCTTCTGAAATCCTCCCATTCTCTGGACTTTTAAACTCCATCATACACTCTTTTCAGAACCAAAACAGAAATACAGCCTTTGTTCCCTGCTGGGTCTGACCATTACTCTGAATCCAGTGATTCGTTTGACAATTTAGCACATCTGTGATAAAATACATACTTTTTTCAGAGTTCCCATATTAATCTTCATCCAAATTCATCTAATAAACCAAAGGAATCTCAAATTTTTCACATATTAAAAATATCAGATAATGTGGAAACTTCCTTCTTTCACGTAAAGCTTCAATTCCTGACTATCAGTTTCTTCCATTTCTAAGGATTTTTTTGAAGGTTAAGAAAAAATAGGCTTTTCAGTTGCTTGTAGCTGATATTGTGGTCGTTTAAAATGCTTTCAGTTTTGTTGGGTGAGATAATTAGGGAATCTGGCCATCTGTCAAAGCAGTCAGATCATGTAGCATAAACATTTCCATCTCTGACTCTACAGCAGCTCTGGCGATTCCAGTGACTCCTACTTAAGCCGCTTGATCTTGAAAACTTTCCCATATTGACTTTCTTTCCCTCAACTTCCTTCATCTTCATTTTAGTGTCAAAAATGATCTTTTCTACCAGTCAAGAAAAGCATTCCATAAGACCTAGGTTAACATTTTTTAAAAGGCACGTTTGTTCACCTAAAACTCAACACTGAATATCCATCTGACAATTTCCAGAACTTAATCTGCAAGTGATGGAAGGTGTTATTTAGTGAGATGGTTAAACTCAAACATCTTGAATACAGCATACTCCTTCCATTCCCTCTACAGAGCTATGATCAGTTTTATACCTTGTTCAAGTAGTCAGATGTGGAAGTTTTCACCCTGTGTTGTCAGATAGAAGGGAATTCTCACTTATCATGTAATTAGGGAATTCTGGTCATGGCTAGCAATAATAGCTTCTTGAGTTTAAAGTTTAAATTAGATTGAACCCCCAGGTTTTCCTATGTTACTTTATGCCCTCCTCACCATGCTCCAAAATGTCTTCCAGTTAAGTCCACTCTCATAAAGAGTTGCTAAGAAGTCTGCCATTCAGGAGGGCTCTCCTCCTTGCTTTTTGGATGTCATCTTAAAACCTAAAAGAAGCTATCCACATGTTTGGAAAAGAGGTGGGGATTTGTCTGCTTTTACCAAGCAAGGAGAAAAGCAGGAGTGCTTATTTCACCTGCAAGTGCTTATTTCAGGATTGTGCATACCACCTTGTCAGCTCATACAATTTTATTGTTAATTCTACTGTATTTATGTGTCTTCTGGAGTCAAATAATCTCTGAGGATCTGAAGTTTTGTTGGGTGTGACTGTTTTAGTGGAATTCATGAGTTGAGGAGTGGGTTAAAAAATTTATGATCTCACAGTTTGCAAAATACATCTTGAGGAAAAAAAATCAGATTTAAAAAAATAAAACATTTATAATTAAATGTCATAATTTTATTAGCTTGTGATTTTTGAGTGATTTGATTTAGTTTTTTCTTGGTCATACAATGAAGTTACTGATTATATTCAATTCCTACAAAATTATATTTGCCTTGTGATGAAGGAGAAAAAAAAAAGGCAACTGATCTTAGAGTGTACATAGATCCATTCATTTAATGTGCTGTGGAGGTGAAGTTGCAGACACTTATTGGAGGGACAACTGTGATTTTTGATGTATTGTAGAAATATGTATAGTATCGACATGCATCTGTAGGAGAAAGATCACTTATTGTTTTCAGAATGAGATACTGTTGCCTTTTGAAGAGTGTGTGAGCAAGATATGTCACAGGTAATTTGGAGTGATTTAAGTCCTTAGTAGATCAAGAGCATATTATATTGGTCAAGACATTAATATGGTTAGAATAAAATGTATCTGAAATTGTGGAAAGTTTCTTTGGTGTATTTCACATACACTCTTTCATTATTCCAGGATGTTTGCTGCTGCTTATCTGAAATGTATATCCACATTTTCCAAATGTTTTTTAAACTTTGAAAGAAATTAAAATGAAAAAATTAACACACTTGATGTTGGTACCTGTAGCAAATACGTATGTATGGGCAAACACATTTCACAGTTTTATTCAATCTTAATTTAAACACAGGTTCAGTAGGTACACCATTTATAAAATCATTCCTAAATATAATAAGCAGATCAACTTTAATGTTTTGGTTTGTATGGCAACTCTGAGACAGATGAAAAATATCCTTTAAAAACTTAAAGCTCTGAAAACTATTCAGCTGGCAGCTGCTAAGTTAGGCTAATGTTTATACTGATCTCAGTACTTTTACTCCAAGCATTATCCTCTTAGCTGTTCCAAGTAGCCTTGAACTATGAAGGTAAGGTTAGTCTTTACAAGCCACATTTTCTGTGAAGTGGCTCATGGGGACAATCTTTGCTGTCAGATAAATGTTTCAAAAAGAAGAATTACTGTTTAAATTGATGTGCCTCCTTGACAGAATGGGATCCCTAGTTCCTGTTAATTTCAGTAGGGAACTCTGTAGTATTATCTAAAGTCTTTCAGATTTATTTTAAAAGCATTTACTCAAAGACACCTTCTTTATGAAAAAGCTAAAGAAAAAGCCTATGGAGAATGAAGTCTGTTTTATTATGCCTTTTATGGCCTTTTAATTTGTTACCATCTATTCTGTTTTGTTGATGAAATTTTAATTTTGCCCTTGCTTGAGCATATTGTAAGATTTGTATAAACTTCAGCTCACTGTGCTAACAGAAAGGCTCTTTTAGGATGAACAATTGGGCTCGTTTTATTTCTAGAGGACATTTAAAATAACTTATAAATGAGAGTTGTCAGACATGAAATGCTGTATTAATTAAATCTTATTCTAATCTTTTTGCTTCTCCAGCTAAACTAACCCTTTAGAAAAAAATACATGGCCACCTTAATTATATAGGAGGAGACAAAAAGTATCCTTCACATTCCTTCTCCTGAATAAGAGTAAGAACTCAATTCATCTAAATAATAACCCCATTAGCTGCTTAACTCAACAGTGTACATGGGAAAATTTTCAACACAGAAAGTAAAGAAGTCTTGATTGGGTGGATCGTTTTCAAGGGCTTGTTCTTCTGATGTTCAAAATGATAATTTTAAGTAAATCTAATCTGTCAGGGTTATCAGCTTTACATCGTTTATGACTTATGACAAAGTGTGTGTTCAGATACATGCTAATGCTTCTCTCTCTTTTTAAATACAGCAACAATATCATTCAAAAATAGATGACTTGGTTGAAGAAAGTGTTAAAGAAATTATTTCACTTCTTGTTTCAAAGGTAAACCTATTTAGATTTTAATTTATAATGAAGCAGAAAATATATCTCTAATTATTGAACTTCTGAAATGTCTTTCAATATCACAAGTTTCCTATACACAATGACATTGTGAGGGAAACAGCAAAATCTGCAAATAATAGTCATGCAAACAATATTGAATTTACAAAATTAAATTTTACAACCCATTAGGTAAATAATTTCTATGCAACCTGCGCAGAACATCAAATAAGTTTGTCTTCTGTATTTTTATTATATGTAAGAACTGCTAGAGCTAGTAGAACTGGTAGGTTCTAATTACATCAATATTAAGTAATGGCATGTTTTACTTTTTGTTTAATTTTTCACATGAAAACCTCCTTCCTATCATGAAGTAGTATTTAAATTTTGTATTTAGAGGTGGACAACATCAGAGTGTTGGTATAGCTTTTTAAGGAGATTTTGGTCCACAAATCATTTAATTTAAAAATATTTTGTAAGTTGTTATTTCTTGAAATTGACTTTGTAGGTTAAAAAGAAAACATGTTTTGATATGATATAGGCACTTGGAGAACAAGTGAAGAAAACTTAAACAGTGTCATGTGTTACTGTAGCACCTCTACGCCAGTACACAGCACAAAAGAAAGATCTCATAAGAAGTTTTGTTATCTATGCATTGCAAACTACTCAGAAATATCTGATTTTCAACTAGGAGAAATAAACCATACTTTCACAATTTGTGCGTTAGTGACAAAAATACAACTCTGGTCACATTTTCATCATGCCTTCGTTTTCACTTGTCACAGCTTGCTGGCAGGGGATGGGGGAGTAGGAATCTCCTTTTGGATTGACACCCACTATGCTTGCACAGGAATTGAAGAGGAAGGCTTTGTAGAAACACTGTAGAAGTTTAAGCAAAATGTGTTCATTTACTGATAAATGTGTAGAAATAACACATTTTTTCTCTAAAGGGAAGTTTTGATGTAAAAATAACTACAAACGGTTCAACTCAATAGTTTTGAGTTTTACTTGCCTCCTGTCATCACTCCAAACTAACCTGTCAAATTCTGCTTTTTGTGTATTGAAGAGGGAGAAAATGGAAGTTAATAAAAGCAAACCTTCTAATTATCTTTCTTAATATCTGAGATTATAGAAGAAGGGAGAAAATAGTAATATTTCTTGTGGATATATATACAAGAAATTTAGAGACAACTCATGTCAATACAGAGGGATTTTCCTCATTAGTTGTTACATACACTATTACTAGAGGTTGAAATCTTGAAATATGAAGCAAATATTCTGTGTCATTGGCTGATCATTAGAAGCTTAACCAGACACTACTCACCTGAGATGTGAAATGCCGACAACATCCTAACTGCTTCTGTTCCAAGGATGAAAGCCCCTGAGGATACCGAGGAAAGCTGATGTTTCAGTCTTGATTTTGGCCAGGAAAAGTGCACATCAATGTGCATGGTATCCATGTGGGGTCATTTTTCCATCTAATATATTTTCATTATGTTTTAGCCTTTGCCTCTGCGTTATTTCTTTTGTGTTCCAGTGGAATGTGTTTCAATCATTGTTTTTAGCTGCAAGTTATCTATGAAAATGAAAAGAGCACTTTCACTTCAGTGAGATTTTGCTTGGTAAAGACTATACTGTGTATTTTGCACACAAGACTTACCAAGCTAAAACATTTATCAAATAGCAGGAATAGCACAAAACAGCAAAACAAAGCACAGTGTGTTTCAGGGTAACCAATTCAGAGAATGTGAGGTATACGCAGAAATGCTTTTAAAGCTTCATGTGTCTGTACACTGAGATCTCAGAAAACAAGTTCTCAGCTTCGTTTAAATAGACATCCTTGACACTGCAATGTTTTGCTGTCTGTTCTTTTGCATCCCACCTGTATGGAACTATTGATTGGCACTGTAGACGCCATGTTGTTTGTGAGATCAGCCATTTCCATAGCAGATCTTCGCACAATTAGATTCAACACCGTTCTGCAGAAAGAATCCTTGCCGGTCAGATAAAATGAGCTTTAAGTATGATCAGCAGCATCTCACAGACATGCAACAGCAAAGCAGAAAGCTGGTATTCTGTCCAATAAAAGGACTGTAATTATATTGTGTATGGGGTGCAGAAACAACTGCCACTCTCTCATGTTATGATTTTATTCCTTGATTGGCGCCTATGTATTGGTGTCTTAATTAATCACTGTAAATATGACAGGTTAGATTGATAAATGGCAAATGTCAGTTTGCACTCGCTCCTGCTCCTTGAACTGTTAAGAGCAGGGCTTATTGTAAAGTGATGATCTCAGTTCCTCTGGAGGTGACACTGTTGTGACACTGTTACAGTGCCCATTAACAGCATGCCAGATGGAATTTTGTTCTGTCCTCACACTCATAAAATGATACCCGTAGTTGTGGGAATGGCTGTGTTGGGCACAAGGGATGACTTTTAAAACAATCTTTATACAAAATGGAAAGCAATTCATATGTGTAAAACAAATGTGCAGGAACACAGTGGATGACATATTTTATCTTATATACCATTAATTTCTTGAGCAGTGTAACATCACAGAGGGACATGAGAAGGGCATTTGCTTTAAGGCTGATTCGGGGGAGTTTTAACATTAAGGCTATACTTAGTATGATTAATAAGGGGGGGGGGTTGTCATAGATAAATTTTGGGAAAAACACCTTGTCATATCAGTTGCTGAGGGCTTAGTTTACGCAGAGACTCACAAGTGAGAGTACAAGGGAGAGAAACTTCACCATACCAGAGACTGGGGCAGACATTGTTTTGCCCCTTCTTGGCAATGTCATAGTAGTTCAACAACACATGGTGTTGACAGAAAACTAGTGTTATTATACTGTTGGGTGAAATCAGAGCTGGGTTTCTATTCAACAGCAAAGATCAGAGAAATGTGATATCAAGTTCACCACCTTTAACATTTGCGCTCTGTCATCTTTGAAGCTGTGATCTTTGAAACTGAGGTCCTAGAAAATAGCATATGTTTTCTACCCAAAATACGTGCTGGGTACACACACTTTTATGTTTAACCACATGTTGTAGAGGCAGCAAATTGGTGTTGGGTAGCAGCCCTACCTCAGGAGAATTTTGGGGTTGGGTTTCTATTTCTGCAGTGGTTCAATGATTTCCATCAGTCCAATCAATAGGTGAAGCTGCAAAAAGAATGTTGTCCTTGATTTCAGCACTTTTTGAGATGGAGAAAGTGATAAAGTTTACAGTTTGCATTGCTCTGCTGAACAATTAAAATATGAGGAAGAAAAACTCACATTCTCATTCTAAATATTTTTTTTTATATTATACTTTTAGATTTTACTCTGTGCTTTTCCCCCAGGTTGTGTCAGTGTTAGAAGGTGTGCTGTCTAAGTTGTCAAGATACGATGAAGGCACTTTCTTCTCATCATTAGTTTCGTTTACTGTAAGTGTTTGGATTCAGAACAGTTCTGGTTTTCTTTCTGTGCATAATTCTGAAATTCTGCACAGTCTGCAGTAAAAAGCACTTACTGTCGTTTATTTTATTTTTAATTTTGTAAAGGTGAAAGCAGCTGCAAAATACGTTGATGTTCCCGTAAGTACAAGCCTTTTAATTCATTTTTTTCCTAATGCTCATAATAATTAAAAAATGGGGGTTTGTTAGCTCACATTTTTTTATTGTTGACATTCTGCTTTCCTACAGAGATTCATTATAGCTTTACACTGAGTATTTAAACAGCCACTACAAACCTCAGAGGGCATTTCATTTCCCTCAAGCAATGAGTAAGTCTCAAAGCAAAGCTTAGAAAGGTTATTCTCAATGCACTTTTTCAGTTGTAGAAGAGTAAGCATTGTAACTTAGATACTCTTTTGTAGAAGTCTTTCCATCATTTGGCTAAATTGTTCAAATGCACAGGAGCAAAAAGTAGAAACATTGTACTCAAATATCCATTATCTATTGATTTCTGACTTCAGGACTCAATCTTGCTTTTCAATCCCTTGCTTGCTAAATCTCTGATTTACCATTGCTTATGCAATGTTTGTGTGGTATAAATAAAAACTAGAAAGGGTAGATGTTGGGGCTCTTCTATACATAAAAGCAAAATCCAGCTGTTAGGATATTTTTGTCAGAGTATCATAGTAGAATGTCTTTTAAAAAGCAAGGAAGAAATTACTAAATACTGTCATTATCACTGTCCATAAATATCCCTTCTTCTTTTGCAAGTTTGTGTTCTCATCTTTTTTTAATGCAATTCTAAAACAATCTTATTTTCCAAGCATAGCAAAAAAATGACTAAAATTTTTATGTTAATGACCTTATAAGAAATCAACTTACAAATATAGAAGTATGCCAGATGTGCTAGATTGTATGGTGGCCAAAAATCCTTTCAGCAGTTCTATACTTAAAAATGTAATACTTCCAAGCCTAAATAAATTATTAAAAATAAAAAACAAACAAACAAAAAATTCATACTAAATAAAAAGAAAAAAATTCTGTTTCTGGAATTTGTTGTTTTGCTACCTTTTTATTCACCCTATTCATAAATAGCGAGTAATAACATTTCTGTTTGGATGATGTTTTCAGGATTTAGTTCTTATTTTCTTGTGTTTGGACTTTTTGGTGAATTGTATAAATGCTCTTGTATTTTACAAAAAAAAAAAAAAGACTCAAGTTTGCATTCAAGACAATGACCTCATATCAAATCCAGTTAATTTAGAATAGCCTTTGTTAATATATTGTGCTGTGGAGCTGCCCCAAGGGGTCCTTGGTGAGGCACTTTAGACTCAAAAAAAGTAAAAATTACTGAATAAAATAGAAATTCATTGTCTTCTTTCAAATAACATGAAAAAACTCTCCAAATTGCATAGAATATCTATGAGAAGGATGTTTCAAAGTCTTTTACCACTGGCCCAGATGCACAGAAATTCAAAACATATATGAGACTGAAAAATATGTTTACCATGGCTCAGGGGAGTATTGCAAATCAGGTCACACAAGGGCGCACCACTCCAGGGAGGAGGGAAGACAAAGTGAGAAGGTGACTGCTGGAGCCCCACTGCCTGTCTCACATGCACTGAATGGTGTGGCTTGGACTGAAGAGACGACCAAGTTACAGACAGGCTGTCAGGATCCTTGCATTTTTTACAGCCCCTTCACTTTTCAGCTATCCCACACACCTTTCCCACAGTCCAAAGTGTGAACTGGGCAGTAATACTACAGTTGTAAACTAAAAGCGTAACCTGTATGTGAGGGAGGCTGTGGACCTGACCAAGCAAACAATTTCCAAATTCTAGAGGAGGTTATACGTGGGTTGATGGAGTCTGATTGTTTCTTCACTTTCTCACCCTTGTTGTGAAGACACAGTTTAGGTCAGGCCTTACTGTCACCACTGACAATGAGTGCCCAGTCTGAATAGGATCTAAAATCAGCAGTTATGGAAGTTACAAATTATAGCTGCAAAAGGAGGCTGTAAGTCATCACATTACAAGATCATCTCCTGGCCTCACAACTGAAGTGAGAAGTGGAGGGGGAAGAGCACAGGGTGAGGAATTTACACTGAGCGCTTGGTCAGAAGATGGTAACCTAGCAAACCTGCACTGAAGCTGATTAAATGCCTTATGTGGCTGTAGTTTGAACTGATATGGTTTAAAATCTTTTCTTGTCCCTCCTTACAACAGAGCTGCATATATGAAAGTGACTTAAAAGTGACCACAGCAGGCCCTTTCTTTTGATATAGTTTCAAATTATGTGCAAAACTGCACTTTGTTAGATGACCACGTTTTTCCCTTGTGCCCCATCTCCATTCGAGCATCTCACCTTAGTGCTGTCCTTGGGATGCCTGAAAAAGAGCTTGGTGGTTCTCAGGGAGAAGGAGATTGGGGAAGGCAAAAGGCCTTTATAGTTCTTTTGATCATGTGAATTCAACATTTGATTTCCTTTGATTGCCAAGCTTGATATTTGGCAAAGAGGAAAAAATGTGCTGGTTTACAGTGAACTAAGAAGAAAATAGCTAGACAAAAGATATGTTAGAAGAAAATGAAGGTACTACTGAGCAGAATGTTTTAGAGAGAGAATAAAAGGTAAAGGGGATACAGAAGTTAAATGGTAACCAAAAATAGAAAAATAAAGGATTCTAAAGGGAGACGTTCTTGGATGAGTCTTGCTCGTTTTGAGTAAAATATTGCTTCTATTAATATTGAGTGGGGATTTAGTCATTAAATAGTTTGGCACAAAGACGCACACTCCCCAGAAGGCATCCATCAACTTCTCAGTGCCAGGGTGGGAAGTATAGGCACAGTTCATTTGGGAGATATGTTTGTAAAAATATTGCTATCTCCCTTTCCATTCGTTAATCTTG
Organism: Bolborhynchus lineola; assembly: GCA_025448015.1. Lineage (NCBI taxonomy): Eukaryota > Metazoa > Chordata > Aves > Psittaciformes > Psittacidae > Bolborhynchus > Bolborhynchus lineola. The sequence continues at coordinate 3,407 of JAOEHX010038214.1, read as the reverse complement.
CCAAAGAATCACAAATTACTCCATCCAAGAAAAGTTTCATCTTTTTCTTTTTAACCTGTTTAACAAAGCATTCAACATGAGCCTCCATTTTTCATAAGGTCCTTCATGGAGTGGGACATACGCAGTCACAAGGAGCTTCCACCGGTTTCCTCAGCCATTATATGTAGGGCTGTACGGACACTGTGTGTATTTCGGTAATCGAAACACCCGCAGAAATACTAGAGACAGTGCAAAATAACCCAGACTAAGAAGAGTACCAACTCTGGTGGCCTATGATTTCCTAAAAATAATAATGAAGAAATCTAGTTGCTATTACGCTCTTTCTGTTGGTAATTGGCACAGTATGCTAAGCTCTGAAGTGAAAGAAATTGTGCCTGCTGTGCATGTGCAAGAAACCAAATGTTCACAGGAAAAGAACGCAAATGTTGCAAATATAAGTAGTGCATGAAATGTGCAATTTGTTCTCTTGTTAATGGTATGTTTTGATGTTTGGTAATGCAGGAGCTGATTTAGGTTTCTATTTCTTTTAAAACAACTCACCCAAATTGCAATAACTCTGTTAGTTTCTCTTAAACAATCCTTAGGAAATGTAGAAGAACAACCTAATTCTTTTATTTTCTTTTTTTTTTTTTAATATTCTATTCACAAAGCCTGTTAATCAATGAGCATAGGAAAATAATTCAGTAGAATTGAGTGAAGTATATTGGTAATCTCAAATTATTGTTATTCCTCAATCATGTAGATAATTTCATTGTGTTCAATTTCTCATCATGTAAGTCAGTTTTCCACACAAATAATTGTGTCTCTAGCTGGTCATTTCTACACACATTTGCCTCATTTCCAACTACAACCAGAGCAATTAGTCATACAAATTGAGCATCCAGTTACATGCATATGTATATACTGCTTTTTGTTCAGAAAGGTATGTTTAAATCCCTTTGTAGGAGCCAGTAATCTATGCCAGTCATTTAGAGGGCACAGAAGGAACCTAATCCTCCCTCACTTCATGTAGACCACCTGTCATACCAAGTGCGGAGAGGTCATTTGAAGGACCCAGGGCTGACAGCAGTACACAGCTCACACAATGCCAGGCTTCTTGCTCCGCTCTTGCCTTTATGCAAGGATCAAAGGTATGAAAAGGGGCCTCACACATGTGCCAGCATTTGACTTATGGGGTCCTGTAGAGGCCAGAGTAGGAACTCTGCCTCCTACCAGGCAGATACATATTGGGACCTTCCAGATACCTCAGTTTCCAAATATCACACTTGCTGCATGACCTCATTTAGCTGGTTTTAAGCAGCAAACTACTTTTTCTGGGAAATCAGTGATTATTCAGGTATGGCCATACTGTGCCATTCATTTTTAAGCAGGATTTACTTGGAGACATCTGTCTAAAAATAAAGAGCACAGAACAGTTGTTATCCTCATGCTTAGGGCTTCTCCTGGGTTCCTCTTCCACATTTTCTTCTTCTGTATGCCCAAAACTGGGAACTGGCCTACTGTTTCAGATCTGTCAATACAAGCTATTGTAGAACTGGAGGCAAAACCCTGCACTGTCTGGTTTAAGTCAGCAGTATCTTTGAGATACCTCTTAAATGGAAATCAGAAAGACAGCTAGCTAGTAAGTAGAAAAGTTAAAATACCATAGTAGAACATAGTTATTTTGGGGAAAAAGGAATACTTTAATACCTAGTTTTACACTGTAGCATTTTTAAGACCTTTTGCACTAGAGAATCCAGATCCTTTTTTGCCCCATGGATGTAATGAGACTACACATATATGGAAAAGTGTTTGTGTAAACACTTGCAGAATCACAGCTTAAGTGCTGCATGACAGTTGTCAAAATGCACACATTTAGCCTTTGCCAAGATTGCTTTTTCTTTTACAGGAAGATATATTAGAGGCAGGGAAAATGCATTGTATTTTTCCATTTAAATAAAATATTGCATTTAATAACCATGTGAGAATAAAATGTTACCTTTATAATAGACTGATTATATAAATGATGCATCTTCCTGCCTGGCTCGTATATTTTGATTTGTAAGAAATGAAAGGAGCAAGGATCTTGTCAAGAGTGCAAGCAGTTTCTATTCCAAAAATGTTTTAATAATGTTTTAATTCTATCATTCCAAAGCCCAGGTGATGAAACATGAAGTATTTAGAGGAGAAATTTCAGGCAGTGAAATTTTCCAACCTGCTCTTTCATTTGGTGGTGGACATTGAATAAGGAGCTCCTGTGTTTCTCACAATAGCCCCCTCCAGATCATCACTCCTTTTCATTTCATTGTGACATCCACGCTGTAGTTACAGAGTCTCCCTCCACGATGCAGGGGAGGGAAAGGGGGAGGAGAGGAGAGCAAACACAAAATGGGATGAAGTTTGTTATTATATAGTTAGTCTCTAGCATCTCCTTCTCATTGATGCCTTGATAGGAGAACAACATGGTAAAACTAGGGTTTTTTTCTGTGTAATAATGAAGAATACAGGTTTGTTTAGTACTCTCTGATGTTAAGAAATGTTTTGTGACAAATGCCAAAGTGAGAATAAACATAAATCAAGTATTTACAAATGTACACATTTTTAATTGAGATTTGTGACAAACTGTCGCACTGCAAAAAGCTGTGCAGGAACTTCAGTGTATCTCTGCTGTAGGAAAAGCCTAATATTAGTGGCAGTATTACACTTGGCTGTAAACCTTTCAGCAGCAAGATATTTGTATGCCTGGAAATCAAGGCATTACTTTTGACTAGGTGCCTCAGGCAAACTTTGCCAGTGGGAACTATGTGTGTCAATTATAATACTGCTTCTGCATCATCTTGGAAACTGGAATAATGTATTTTAAAATTTGCCTCCTTGTTGAATAAGCACTATGGTAGTGTCTTCTTATTCAAAGAGGAAAAGTTAAGCTGTTTCTTCTTTATCTTTATTCATTGCTATGAAAAGTGCCTGTCAATCTGGATCCACCTACCAGTGAATAGTAAAAGAGACAACCTGCACCTGTAGGATTAGGTGCAGCAGCAGGAAGTAAGAGCACTTGCAGTATATAATTAACAAGGATTTTATTTTTTTTCCCCAAACAGCATGTTCGTCTTGCCAGGTTAACTAGTGATTAACCCTAAAAAAGAATGTGCTGAAGCCTACACCCTCGTTTAAACTCATTCACTCGCCAGTGTATTCAGTTACTTCTGTAACCAGTGACAAAGTAACCCTATTTACAACTCTTCATTTCCTGGTATTTTATTTGATGTCTTTGTATTTCCAGTTTCTCCATTCATCTCTTTGTTTGGTTCTCTTTCATTTTCAGATAGGTAAAACATTTTGTCTGCTGTTCTGAATAAAGCAAACCTACAATAAGTTTTTATTTATTATTAAAAAAAAAAAAAAATCATGAGGAAATTTTGAGACAG
>JAOEHX010038213.1:0-17583 GCA_025448015.1 Bolborhynchus lineola | reverse complement strand
AACAGGGCTGGCCCAGCCCAGTCAGAATTTTTACATACTGTGGAGGGGGACAAAGTTCCTGTGGTGCACATAAAGAAATTACTGGGGAAGACAGTTTGGGTTATTCTTGCTTCAGGTAAAGGCAAACCCACTTGTGGGATTGCTTTTGCTCAGGGACCCAGATATACTTGGTGGGTAATGCAGGAAGATGGGGACGTCAGATGAATACCTCAAGGGGATTTGATTTTAGAGGAAAACAGCCAATGAATTCAATTGTATGCTGTTGCCTGCTATGTAATATTTTTACAGCCTACCAACCAGGGGTCTTCAAGTCATCAGCGACTGTCATCCCAATAAAGAATGAACTTTGAAGAAACTGGGTGAGTTCCGCAGTAGAAGAACAATCAGCATCAGCAGGCAATGATCCAGCACTGCACACAACTTCCCCTGCTCTGAGAGACAGTTACAAAAGATGGAACCAAATTATCATGAACGGGATGGACTCAGCAGCTTTGTAGGGATTGGTCCATGCACTAAGGGATGATCTTTCTCCCTCTCTGCATGTGGATGTAGATATATATATATGTGATGTTATATTGAAAATGTGAGATTTGAGCATGACGTGAAAGGTATGGAATAAGGGGTGGAATGTCCTGGGTTCTGCAGTAGCAGTCGTTTTTCTCCTTCTTGGTAGCTGGTGCGGAGCTGTGTTTCTTTTTTTTTTTTCTTGACTTTCAGCTTGGGAACGGTGTTGATAACACCATTGTTTTGATTACTGCTTAGAATGTTTTGGTCTGGCCAAGGACTTTCTGAGTCTCATGGTCTGCCAGGGAGGAGGGTAAGCCAGGAGGCAGCAGAGACAGGGCATCTGATCCAAACTGACCAAAGAGATATTCCATAACATAGCATGTCATGCCTGGAAGGTAAAAACTGGGGGCAGGAACCCAGAAGTGAGTAGTTTACAGCTCGGTCGCCGGGTGGAGAGCATTTGTATCCTCTTCCCTTGTATTTTTCCCTGGTCATTACTGTTATTGGTGGTAGCAATAGTGATTTGTGTTATACCTTAGTTATTGGACTGTTCTTATCTCAACCAGTGAGAGTTACATTCTTTTGATTCTCCATGTAGCAAACTGCTTGGCTGATTTACGGCCTAAACCACGACAATAGTTGAAGTCAGAGCATGGCGCTGAAGTGATGATCCAAATTGAACTTGTCCCACTAAAAATTCTGAAGGTAATTCAGGTTCAGACCTGACATTGGGAAACATTTCTTTACAGAGAGGGCAGCCAAACAGTGGAAGAGTCTTGAGTGGTGGTCAATTTTTCATGCCCGACAGTGTTTAAAAGGCATTTGGACCACTGCGGGGGATCAGGAGCAACGCAGCAACAACCAATGTGATCAAATGTTGAACCGTTTATTGTGAACAAGCGTTGCCTTTTATAGAAAAGTTTCAGAACACCAGAACATTCCATAACACTGGATTGGTTAGTATCGCTTAACCGAGTGGTAGCAACAGCTCAATGATTGGCTGCATTTTGAACTGTCCATCAATGCTCACAGCGCCAGGCTAACAGTGCCTCCCCTGCTCTGCAGCTCGCGGTTTGCTCTCTGGCAAGCAGATCTCGCTGACTCTGCCCCGCAACACCCGATCAGGGTGCTTTCCAAGCCAGCCTCCTCTCCTAACCCTCTTGCTGCACCTGCAAAACCCTGCAACACCTTTTGCTCACTACAAGAGTGAGGCTAAGTCAGAGGCTGGATTGCTCACATGCCCATTAACTGAAAAGAATGCTTCCACAGACCATGCCTTGGATAACATGCTTTACCTCTCAGGTAGCCCTGAAGAGGTCAGATAGTTGGATTACATGATTATTGTAGGTCCCTTCCAAACAAATTATTCTAGTCTGGTCTGGTCTAGTCCATTCTACCTTCTGTATCTTGTCATGATGAAGTTGTCTGTACTGTAATTAGTCACAGACAGTCCTCAGTTTCTGGAGACTTTGACTTAGCTAGTTTTTGAAACAGCATGAACAGAAACACCATGATTTTCAATGCAAACAATTCACCATGTATGTATAATATAAAGAGCCTGAGAAGAGACACACTTTTGTACGAAGACTGAGAATACTAGGAAAACCTGTAATCAACATTTACATTTGTTTTCATTTTAAACTCAAGATGCTGCAAATGAGCTTATTTTGATTTATCATTTTTTGAAGCATAACAGTATAACAGGGTTTATAGTTAGAGCCTACTGAAAGTATATCAAACTAAAATTTTTTTTACTTGTTCCTAGTCAATCTGAGAAGACAGCATAGAATAAGTTCCATCAGCATTTGTGTACTGATTACATTGCTTCACAGCAGTGAAACATATCAATATCCCACAAAATATACAGTATGTTTCAATTCTCAGGTTTCATCAATACAGTTGAATGGATAGAGGCACAAAAGTGATAATGAAAAATTTTTTGTAAACTGGTACAGTGTTGTGTGAAATGTATTAACACAGAAGTCCCAGCAACTGATATTCGGCAAAGTACTACAAAATATTTGGGACCTTTCATATTCCTGGAGTCACACAAAACAATTTTAAAATGCTAGAATTTCATAGTTTAAGTCAACAGTGAAAAAAAAAAAAAAAGATATATTTTTAGCATGAAGTCAACAAAAGACAGTAATTGAAAATATTGTAGAAAATCTTGAGACTATCAATAGCTTTCTGTTGGACAAATATCGATTCAATCAGAAGGTAAATATGAATCCATTTCAAGAACTCTGTAGAGTTCATTCATGCTGGAAATTCGTACATTAATTGTGTTCTGAGATTTTCTATCCATTTTCTCCTTTCTACAAGTGTTTGCTAGAAGCATTCCTGAATTTTGAAGAAAGTATTTTCTAGTGATACCTCACAAAGTTCAAAACAGCCTCCAGGGCACCTAGAAACATAAGGCTGCAGGCTGTGTCTGTACAGTTACATGTGCAAACACGTATATTCATATATTCACTTATGTACAGTAGATATAATTTTTAGGAAACAGAATTTCAACAGAGCTCTAAACTAATAAGTGAAAAAAACTGCTTTTGGTATATTTAATAAAAGCTACTCTGCAAACAAAACATGATTGATAGATTTTTCTTTCAGTTCTTTGCTTGCAGCAGCATAAGAATAAAGTACAAGACTGAGCACAGATACCATAGAAATGCTGACAGGCAATTAGATAACACCAGAATCACAGACACCCCTGAAAGTACTGATTAGGTGTTGGCTCCCCTCCAAAAAAAAAGTTACACCTAAAGTAGCTGCATGAAACTTCAAATCATTAGTAAAAAGCCATGTCAACAGCATGACAATGCAAAGGCATCAAAGAAAGAGAGAAAGAGTAACACTCGGTAAGGAAAGATCTGAATTTTTCTACCAAATTCCTAATTTAGAATTTTAATTCACTGAGCAGTACATTGTGTAAAAGACTAGTAACTTAACTTGAATCAGGATTGGAGAGGGGAGAGTGGAGAAGGATAAGGACAATATTTTAAGTTGACTACCCTAGAACAGGCAATCACATGAATACAGAATTTCTCAAAAGTCCAGGAAATAAAAGTATGTTATAAAAGTGAATGATATAGTGAATAAAATTATCTCAGTAAGTGTTTTGTATGAAACAGCAATTAATATATTCATATGTACATGAAAAAATACATATTACTTTTAAAAATTTGGAAATTAAAATAACAGTAAGATTTATGCCAAAAATATTTTTTTTTTGTTTGGATAATAATTATTTTTATAGTGTGTATTAGAAGCTGGAACAGTTTCCCACTTATATAGTGTATCTTCAGCTAACGTTTAGAAGTGGGAGTCTCAGAGGAATACCAAAGATATACTTTCAATATACCCTTGAAGTGCATTTTTCAGATGCATTTAAATCAGTGGGTTTTTTTTTATTGATAGAGTGCACTGGTCTTAAAAGTACAGGGTCAATAAAGAAGGGGACATGCTAAATGAGGTGGGTCATGTCTAACAGGGAAAAAACAGGAAAAAACATATCTGCTGATATGATCTAATTGGATTAAAAATTGTTACATTTTCTTACAGCAAACATTTTTATTAGTCATATCAATGAAACCAATGCTTGGTTTCATTTCCATTTATGTTTTAACTGCTGGTGAGAATCAGTTAAGCTTATAACCATGTTGTAAGAAACATCCTCCAAGCTAAGCAGGCGAAAACAATGATGGAAGGAAATTTTATTACATGAATTTCACTTGTAGGAAGCAAACACACATAGAGAAGTGTCATTTATCAAAATTATAGGGAATTTCTGCAGAAAACAGAAAAATGGACTCAGAATACTAAAGTAGCTTTGATTATCTTTGATCACAAGATCAGGCTGCATTTCTAGGAGTGTTCCCTCAGCATTGTGTGTATTCTTTGAGAAAGTGTACTCTGGAAAACTTTTCAGCATATTACAAAATACTCTGGAACACTCTTACTGAACTTTATCAGTGCTAACTGTATCTCTGGTATAAAAATATGAAATTTCCCAGGACACTGATTTAGAAGACGAGAATAAGATAACATCTATGATGATGTATTGATAATATTATTAGTTTGTAAAAATAGTAATAAAATTGCTTATCAAAGAAATATGAAATATTTTTTTCCTTATATTTATTTATAGACTCTATGCACTTTTTTAGAGAGGATTAGATATCCTAAAAGCAAGCAAACCAGTTCCTAGATTCAAATGCTCTAGGTAAACTTTCGTTTATTTTTAATTAATATACTGCCTTTCACAGATATTAATATTTTTCACTTTTGTAGACTTACTAAAACTTTTTAAGCTTGTTCCCAAATAACGTAAAGATAATCACATCTTCTAAAACAGAACTGCATTAATAACCTTCATATTATTGGGAAAATAAATTTACAATATGTATAATATTAACAGATCTTGGTCATCTTTCTTTGGAGGTAGCTTTCCACAGTCTTAGGGAATAACTGAAATGTTTGCACTGTGAAGTATTTTTTTTAAGGCACTTTAGTTTCTTTGTTGGCTTTGTTTTCTCTTCATAAGCCAGATAGCAGAAGAGCATCAATTAGCAGTCAGGAAAAAATGCCAGCTCATGGAGCTCTGAGGTCTAATTTAAACTACAAATTGATGAAAAACACTGGAATTATAAACATATCTTTCCTGACAGAGGTTTATAAAATGTGTAATAATAATTATCAACACCACCTCATCCTTAAAGAACTTCCTGTATTTCACCTTAATACATCAAAGCTCTTTATAAAACATGAAGTAATTATACATGAAGTATATATTATAATTATGTCAATAAAAGGAGTTAGGCAGGGTCAGCAGGGAGGTTAAGCAGCTTCCCTGAGGTCTAGTTTCTTCTTCAGTACTGCAGTAGAAGATGCCAGGCCTAGGTTCAATAATGCATCCACATTTGGAAAAAAATAAAACAAAACAAAGCAAAACAATCCACCCGAAACCAAATCCCAGAGCAATGAAGGCAATATTCAAAAATATTCTTGATTCAGTTTTCTGTCTTCAGTGAAAGTAAAAAAAAATTGTTCAGAACTTTCAGATCTAAATCAAGGAAAATGACAGCAAAAACCCTCAAAGTTTTAAGGTATTTCATGCCGCCCATTACTTTTTGGTGAAGTCTGGTGTGGAACAAGGAAAATTTTTTATCATAATTGCAGCTAATTTTGATGTGAAAAATAAGAAAAAGCCTCACATGTATCTTCTATTCTATTTTTTAAGCTGACTGTATAATTTACATTTTAAGTGCTCATTAAGGTGAAAAATGTCAGTACTGTAGAAAGAGCAAATAAATTACCTTCGTGTGTTTTAAACTCCTTTCTCATTACTAATCTGAAACCCGACAAAAAAAAAAAAAAAAAAAAAGAAAAAAAAAGAAAGTATTCTCAATTAGTACTGGCATGAATTTATAGTATGTCAAATCACATGCTGGTCGAGCACCATTACAGTTCATTTTAATTAGTCCTTTTTCACTGCCTGCAGACAAAAGTATCTGTAGTAGACTTTAAAATACTATGACTGCTATTATATAGTTACTAATGTTTAAAATCAATTCTATTTTATGGGATGTTATTGCTCGCAATTTTATTGCTTATGCTGGAAAAACACAAGATTCACTGTCATCCCGATGCTTTGCAGAAGTATGTTCAGGTATGGAGACTTCCTACTTCAGCCTTCACAATGAACATTCACGGTTTCCAAAAGCCTTTTTAGAGTGTTTAGAGGAGTGTCTATTCACTACTACTATTCACTATGAATTTCCATGCTCTTACTTTCAAAATGTATTAACATGAATTGAGAGGTGAAACTAAAACTATTTTATATAGCTTGAGGCTCCCAAACCTTGTGATAGCTTGTTTCAGAATCACACATCTTTTTGCCACCAAAAAAAAGCAAAACCAAAAAAACAACAGAAAAACACCCTAAACGAAAACCCCAAAACGAAACAAAAAAACCCCTCACCCAATCAAGCAAAAATCCACCCCCCCAAATCCTCCAAAAGACCACTTTCCGAAATAGGCAGTGAGAAACCCAGCATTAGGAATTCAATTTTGTCAGCAGTATCAAGGACTCCCAACAGCCAGAGTTCCTGAGCTTTTGTTCAGGTTCTCAAATCTGAGATATTCCTGCATATCAATCAATTCTTACCTCATGTCCATAATTCAAGATTTAGGCTGAAATCTTACTAAGCAGAATATATGAACCATGAAGTCTCTGCACACCTCATAATCACAATAATTAAATTAATTGTTTTAAGAAACAGATCTTGTTTTATAATTAATTAGATATTAATATTGCCCTCACTAAAAGAACTTCCTGCTCAATAAAACTTGTCATGCAGCCTATATTTGGAAAGATAGTTTGTGTCAAAGAAGAAACACATATATAAAATGACAAATGCTATCTTTTAAGTTGTCATTTTCTGTTCAGGGACCCAAAGCATTATCCTGTGTATAACTTTCCAAATCTGTTTTTTGCTGTCCTAGACCTTTATGTGTGAGATTCTTACAGAATTTTGTACAACTCTGAAAATTTTGTTCTGTGATATTTCAAGATGAAAAAGCAGGCTTAATTCAACTATTTTCCCTACTGTTTATTCTCACAGGGCCTGAGATATACCTACGTTTGGATAACTCCATTTATAAATGCCATGTTTGAACAAAATATTATAAATATACCCAGCAAATTCATATCTGATTTAATCTGCTTGTACCTTTTTCCTGTACTCTGAAACTATGGAGGTCAGTTATTCAGGATGAATGTAGATTCTTACCCAGTTGACTGCATTTTCTACAATATTTTTTTTTTAATAAAATGAAGTTTTATAGGAATATGTGGATAACCATTTTAGAGTGCAACTGGCCAAAAAATAATTTCAATGAACCTTAATTCTTATTTAAATTTTTTTCTTCATTTTCAGATAATCTCTTTTAAAATTTCTAATGGATAAAACAAAAATCCTATTTTATACTAGAATAGGAAGGATCTGTCATTACTATAAATCAGTGAGTATTTCATGGCTATATAATGGGCAAGAAAGAAATAGCCAGTAATTACAGCTTTGGACTAGGAAGCATGGTGATTGGTTTAGATTCTGTTCCTCACTGGGGGAGTGTTTATTAGTGACCCTGAGTAAGTTGCTTTTATAACATATAAATGTTTGATGAGGTAGCAATGAAAAATTTACAGCGTGAAAACAAAGCAATGAATAAACATGTGACACAACGATAATATATTTCTTCCTCTCTTTTGACATCATAAAAAGTGCTAAGGTGCTGTTCATTAGGCGTGGAACAAAAATATTCTGCATGAAATACCCATTTTTTGGTATTTCCTCCTGAAAACATTCTCTAAAATATTCTAAAAGGATATTTACACAGGAAATAAATATTTTTCTCAAACATTTCTGTCAACCATTTTTTATTAAAATTAAAGAATTAAAAAAAAAAATGTTCAACCAGCTCTATTGCTTCATCTAAATGACAAAAATAAGCGGATATAGTAAACAGATATTAAAAAGCCATTGTGAAGCTTCTGACTGAACAATGTGATGCTGCAAAAGCCAAGGATTATCATAATGTTTGGTTTTATCTTTTTCAGCAGTGATGAGTTCTCAAGTCAATTTCAGCTGTGCATGTGTAAAGTTAACAATGATTATAATTGCTCATGTCACCTTGTTTGGTATGGGATTCTGTTTTAATCTATATAAAGAAAATCACAGAAAGTCTGATTTCAGACTGAAATACTGTTGGGAGGGGGGAAAATGGGATCATTTATCTACTAGCATTTGCACCATTATCATTACATGAAATTTTTGGCCGAATAGAGCAAGAGAGAGATTATCATTCATATCAGTTGTAAGATAAGCTGCATTTACATGTTATGTAAGCTTTAAAGCATCTTAGGAGGCAGTGATGAAGCCTAATATTGTAATTTTCATCATAACTGAAGGTAGTCAGATGTCAAGTTTTCTACTTCTTATTGCAACCAACTTATGAGCAGTGATAGATCTGGTAGGTGTAAGATGATACCACATTTTCCATTGCATTACTGGCTTTCAGTAAAGCTATGTGAAGAACTGTGGGGCTCTGCTCAATCAAATAATGCAATGCCTTCAAGATGATTCCTGGTCGTGGTGCAGTCAGATCAGGCCATATCAGGTGACAAGTGGCCTGAGGAAGAAGGATGAAGTACACTGAGCATCATCAGTCTTTAGATATTAGGGCTATGTTTAGACATTTGGGCCGCAGATATGGTTAAATCCCTGGTGAGAACTACAAATTCAAATCATCATTTGGAGGTATCAATCATGCAATGCTGCCAAAAGGCTAACTTGGTGTTGTGGTGTCAACTCATCCATACTACAAAAAAATGTGCGTGGGTCCACTTCCACAGGGACTTTGGACTCTGATTTCTTTCTCTTTGGACAATGTCAGTGCTCATTAGAAGTCTCCACCTGAACTGCAGTTCCAGAGGATTTGGAAAGTTTGGAGCCACAGACTCTTGTGTGATTTCAGTATCTACTTAGATGCACTCCATGGTACCCAGAGTATATCCATTAACTTGAACAAGAAGGACAAACAGAGAGTAAACTGATGAATTTATAACATATAAAACACGATGAATAACCTGTAGAATGGGAGGAGTCCTTTCTATGCTTGACCAGTTTGAAAGGGAAAGTCTAATAGCAAAGCAAAAGAACTGCTTGCTTTGCTGAAAATACAGGAGTTCTCCAGTTTCAAATTGCAGCGGCTATACTAAGCATTTTGCCCATTAGTTTTGTCTCATAGACATATATTCTTAAGTGCGAGACATATATTCTTAAGTGCTTGAGTTCTGGATCAAGCTTTCGTATGAATGTTCATTTTCAATGAAAATGAGGATTTTACATGTGCATATGGGTCAACATCTCATAGGCAATACTCAAGGTCCCTCACAATGTAGAATAAAATAGTGACTTTTTCTTTCTCGGGGAAATAAAATGAGCCATAATCAGACCCCAGGTACATCCCCTAGATGAACAGATGTCTTAAAATCAGCACCTAACAAAGAAATTATAAATACTTAATTGCCATTTATATAAGATTATTCTGCAAAATAATTTTGGGTTTTTTTCCTCCTTCTTTTTCTTATTTGGTGCACAGGCAGCGTCTTCCACCAGAATTATAATGAGCCTTGAAAAAAATCTATTTCACTTCATTTTGCTTTTTGGCAGACAAATGTTTTTCACATGCAGTGAGTCAAATATACTAAAAAGCAGGATTCTATTAGTCAAGGTAAATGCAGTATTAAAAAAGTTGCTGCTTGTGGAAAGAATGTTAATAAAAGCATTAGCTTTGGTCTTTTGTGTTTTTACTGATATACTGAAGATAACCATATCTAACAACATGCTTGATGTTGTGAAGGATATTTAAAAGTGTCGTAATCTTTGCATAGAATATACCAAAATGTAGTGCCTCCATAACAGAGAAAATACCAAAAAGTGTGCAAACCCACAACTTTCCAAGTGTCATAGGACACACATTGTGTGTTTCTTTACACATAGGTCTTCATGCGATTATTCTCATCTTTAGCTGATAAAACATTCTTCAAAATGGCTAACCCCTCAAAAAAAGTTAGCTTAAAAGCACTAAAAATTTTATCAGAGACACATTTTCATAAGTGTAAGCTAAGCAAGGATAATGGAAATCTTTCATAATCAGCTATTTCCCTGAAATACCTTTAAAATGCGGCCTAAGTTGAAATACAGGAAATTGACAAGAAACGCAAAAAGAATTTAATGCAATCCTCATCTTTCTATGTTGTGTAAACTTTCAAGGTATGCAAATGGCTTGATAGAGGAGTCATTAAAATGGACCAAAATAGGGATGGATGAGTGATTTCTACTTCTCTCACCTTTCTTTTCTTTTTTTTCAGTGAGTGTTGATTTATCATAGGCGAAGTTTGCAGCAGCTATCCCAACATTTTCCAGCACAGGTAAAACCTCTGGTCTGAGAAAGGAAAGAAATAGGACCGTTGAGAAGTATTAATAACCGATTATTACGGAGGTTCAATCACACTCCTGATTTGCACAATACATATTTCAGGTGCTTGTTTTTTCCACCTATTTAAATAAATATCTTTAGAGAAACCCAAAAAAACAAAATATGAAAATGCTTTCAGAAGTTACCATTTTCACACAATTACTCAGCAATTAAGAATTTACTGAGATTTTTCCTCTTCTGCTAGGTCTCTTGTTCTTTTATCTGTACTACACTATGTGAAGAGTCTCTTCTTAAGCCAAATAAATAAATTTTATCCATGGACTAACTCCTGTTATTTTCAGTCTGAGTATTTCAGTGGCTATTCAATATGTTATGTCTCAAAGCTACCATCATCGGGGTAGGCAGAGAACTGTGCATGCATTCATCCACCTTTCAGACAATAGACACTAACAAAATAGAGAGGAATAAAACCAAGAAAACAAGTGATGCACAGTACAGTTGCTCACCACCTTATAATCAATACCCAGCCCATCCCTGAGCAGTGATGGGCTGGCCCCTCCTGGCCAGTTGCCCCCAGTTTCTATACCGAGCATGATGTGCTGTGGCACAGAATATCCCTTTGGCTAGTCTGTGTCAGCTGTCCAATCTCTGCTCCCTGACAGCTTCTTGTGCCCCTCCTCACTGACAGAACATGAGAGTGAAAACTCCTTGATGAAGGTAAGAACTACTGAGCAACAACTAAAACATGGGCATGTTATCAGCATTATTCTCAGACTAAAGCGAAAACACAGCACTGCACCAGCTACTAGGAAGAAAATTAACTCTGTTCTAGATAGAACCAGGACACAGGCAGATCTTCTTGGAAAAGGAATTTAGTTCTGCAGTTTAACTGAGTTGCCAATGATAGCACTTGAGACACTTGTACACAATATGCCACAATTTGAAACCCACTATTTAGCCATATTTTAGAGAAATTGCTAAAAAGGATGAATATCCAAACCAGTTTATGCCCAGAAGCAGCAGATTTTATCTTTTGCAAAGCCTCTGTTTTTCTCAAAAAAAGTTTTGTAAAGGCTTGCTTTATGACATTCCGAAGAAGTAGGTATCTGCTACTCAGCTATTGAAAGAAACTGATTAGTGTTTATGGATCTTTCATCTCAAAGACAGATCTCTTGCTATAAGCAAACTCCTCAATTTAGCTATGTAAGACTGAATTCAGATATATATACACACAGAAAACCCCTCAACCTATAAACAAACCAATAAACCAGATTGTGTAGCTGATGCAGCCACTGGCAAACACAGCTAGAGTTTATTATTTGTGCATTCATAAAGCAAACTTGCCCTCAAATCTTCCTATTTTGACGTACTGCTTTGTGTTTCATAATGTCAGCATTGATTGAAGCTGATTAACTTCATTCCTGCTGTAGGATACAAAAACATAATAAAAAAAAAAAAAAAAAAGAAAGAAAGAAAAAGAAAATCTGCTTCAGAAGAGATCCAGGCTGTGATTGAGAATAGATGTCAGGAACAGCACCAGGCACAGTGATTAATAAATGATGGATTCTGGAGCAGACCAATATATTTCTGAAATCCTTCCATACTGCAGGGTGCCTGTGTAATACACCATTCTGAGATCCAGTAAGAAGCAAAGAAAAAAACAGCAAATAAACTTTAAGGTATCTATACAAAGGAAAGCTGCTTTAAGATTTCCAAAAAGTGTCTATATTTGAATAGATGCTTTAATAAGAGATTTCTGGGACAATGAAACGCTTCTTAAGGTGTGCAGCCTGTAAATATGTTTCTTTTCATATACAGGCAAGGCAGATGACAGGCTAGCTTTAAAAAGTCTACTAAATCATACCTGATATAAAGCAGACATACAGTCTAGAAGGAGTTATAAAAAATGTGCCCTGCCTTTTTAAGACAGTGAGATTCAGATTGATACCTCCGCCTAATATCTTGTCATGAGAAAGCACAGCCATTACATTAGAACAAGGAAGCTGAAAACCCTCAAATAAAGTGGTGCTGATTTGAAAATACAATGTGAAGGGAGTATGGGAAAAAAAACCCAGATCTTCAGCTGTTTACCTGTCATTACAATCTTGAAAAGAATTGAAAAGCCTGAAACAACTATTTGTTGACAGAATTCATATCCTCAAAGAGCTCTGTGGTTTTTCCCTTAAGGGAGAAGAGTAAAGAGAAACAGGTTACAGTAAACCCAAATTGAAAGTCAGGGGCTGAAGGCAGGCAAGGAAGGGGAACAACAACTACCCTGAGAGCTGAGGATGAGGTTTTGATGTGTGGTCCTGCCAGAGACTGTACAGAACAATCTCAAAAAGGGGAACAAATGTTTTCTAAACTTGGGTTTAATTCCACTTTAGCTATACTACACGTTTTGTTTCAATATGGTTCTCTTCTTTTTTGGGGCACTCTATTAGTCATTTGTTTGAATGTCATGAAATTTTCTATGCATAGTCTCATGAGGAAAACTATTTTTATATTTGTATACAATGTGGCTATGAAAGAAGGAAAGTTATCTTCTATGGAATTTGAAGGGGAAAAGTTGTGGGAAAAATAAAAGGAAAGAAATACAGTTGCCTTGGAAAATATGAGGGAAAAAACAGTGTGATTGTATCAGCTGCTTTTTCTGCGATCCTGAGATTTTATTCTAAACTAAAAAAAAAAAACAAAACAAAACAAACCCCAAACCACAAACAAAAAACCCCAATCAAGCAAACAGAAAACCACAAAACCCCTACAAAACACACACACAAACCTCCCAAACAAACAACAAATACAAAATGCACACATAAAAAGACATGCCAAAACCCACACATACTCCAGTTTCAGCAGTATGGTTTACCAAGGATTCAGGTCCAACTCTGAGCTGGCACAGCTATATAACTTTGGATCATACTGCTGTTGAAAAGTCTGTAAAAAAAGGAGAAAGGTGTAACTGCAGAGAGAGGCTGTACTGTTAAGTTGGGCCATATAAGCAGCTCAAGGTGTCAAGAGGAAAATCACTCACATGGACAGGTATAAAATACTGGAGAGAAAAACCACAGAGGCTAGTTGGAAGCTATGAAGTTGCGCATATACAGCTTGCAGGGCTTCTGTGTAGCTGGCTAATGATGCCTAAACAAACTGACGCTAAAAATATATAGATAATTTGCAGAACTTACTCAAAAGGATTCTTTTATATCCAGTTGCTAGACAGCTTGATACAGACAGAAGATTTACATTTGTTTTCACTCTTGGGTCCTCACGTCCCCACCAAAAGTTACTTTTAATGATACTGAGCTTCTGAGATTCATCTAGGCATAGCATTGTTATTTTCTGCTTTGCGTAATGAATAGTGGCTTTGCATGAAAAAGAAAGCCCAATGAAAACTTAAAATTGTTGTATTTGATTGTGTGAAATATAAAACCAGTCTGACCTTGAATTGAAACAGTTTGTCACACTAACTGCATGTCTGACTTTCCTGGGTTTCTTTGTTTTGTTTGTTTTGCTATTTAATGCTTCCCTTCTCTCTAATTAGAAACAATCTGATTAGACAAAATATTTCCATTCATTATTTAGCAACTAGTCATCTGAGCATGAAAAAAAATATGGCTAGTAGACAGGAGAGTTTTTTAAGAGGTAAAACTACCCAAGTTAGTCCCTAGGACAGCAGCAAGAAACCTCTCCTTGGCTACAGTGAGTGAACAACTCCCTGACTTTAGCAGCTGTTGCTTGTAGCTACCTTACATCTCTGCCTAGAAGCAGAAGACAAACCACAGGTGTTTATCCTGCAATATTGCTTGCATTTGAGATTCAGATCAAACCAGCAGCAGAACATGTTTAGCTGGATTTAGAGACATCCAGTAGACAGAAAAAGTTGTAATACATAAACCAGAGATATTTTACCCTGAGTGAATCAACAAAAAGGTTGGATTACACCTTTGCATAAATAAATCATAGAAAATTCTTTTTTTGGCAACCTGCTGGACCTGCTTCTTCATAATTTCCTTAATTTTTTGACCTCTTAGGATATGGAAATAGTGGATCAGGGTGATAAAATACCACAGCAGTCTTGCAGCTTGGGCTGAATTTTTGTAGCATGTCCTTCCTCAACAGGGTAAGAGATTTGGGGTCAAGTGCAGGATGGTTATATGTCTCTTTTGCAATAATGATCAGGCCGGAACCAGCTTGCAATGGGCTCTCAAAGTCGATTCCACTAAACTGTTTCTTGATAATTATTTATCACAGTCTGAAAGTAGATTGAAGTCCTTTGTTTCTACAAGAGA
The DNA here is from genome assembly GCA_025448015.1 of Bolborhynchus lineola. NCBI lineage: Eukaryota > Metazoa > Chordata > Aves > Psittaciformes > Psittacidae > Bolborhynchus > Bolborhynchus lineola. The sequence continues at coordinate 2,782 of JAOEHX010038213.1, read as the reverse complement.
GAGTGATGAACTTTCTAATGAACTCCTAAATATAACTGCCTCCTTATTAATGTTTCAGTGCCCGTGTACTTTGGCTAAATGGAACTAGGGTTTAATAATAATTAAAAAACCAAAATACTTCCAAAGAAAAACTTCTGGCATCAGGTCTATATGCAGAATGAATTCAGGAATATAAACCAAAGTGAATGAGACACTTAAGAGGGACAATACTGTCTGAATAAACATAAGTGTTTCTACTTGGCATTATTTCTTTAGTCTGTTACAGGGATGTTAAATACTACTCAGTATCTCTTTAGCAAGTGTACAAGATGGACAACAATTTTTGGTTATAAATATCAGTAGGATGAGGTAGGTAAGCATGGGGATATGTCAACAAGCATAACTACAAGTGTGTTAGTTACGGAAGCTTTGCAAAATAAGATTGTAACTGTGCTCTGACATTCCACTACACTCTGCTTGATGTCACATGCAGGAAAAATCATAAGATGAGAAGGGCCTTTAAGAGTTAACAAAAGCATGTACATGAAATTTCATTTATACTGTGAGTAGCTTGATGGAAATTTCAAACAATGCCATATCATTGTGATGGACAACGAAAGGCCTTTTCACAGGAAACAGGAATATTTTTTTGGAAACACTGGTTCATACTGTCCAACACAAACTCTATCTTTTTAGTATTTTTGTACTGTAACTCTGCTGGGGTAAGTGAAGGTAGGTCAAAGAAACACCAGCAGTTATGTTCTAAGAAACAAGAGCTGGTGCTTAACATTTCTGAATAATCAGTAGTGTTCCTAGGAGACATTTCATCTTCTTTGGAGCCTGCTGCAAGCCAATATTTGAACATGGCATTAAAAAGGCTTGACATTTTTCCTTTGAAGTATTATACCAAGCTATGTTTTTCTGAGAACAATTTATTGTGTTGTTTTATTTCTCTGTTATTGTCAGTTTCTCTAACAGCAGATTGTATTCTCTCAACTTGAATTTTTTGTTATAATCACACAACAGAACTCTAAATGACTTCTGTTTCATCCAGAAGTGATGAAAAGTATGGTAAAAGTGCCAATACTCTTCTCTCCCAAATTCAGGATCTGCTTACAATCTACTTTAAGATGAATGTGACATTTCATAGAAAACTGGTAGAATAACCATCACTGGATAACTATGGTAAGTGGGAGGAGTGCTAAATAGCAAAACTAGGAAGCTTGTGGAGTTTTATGGAGCAGTGTCTGATATTTAAAATCAGATCAATAAATAGCAAATCTTGGAATGCTATAGCTCATTCTGTGCAAACAAAATAATAGCTTATAAGAAGAGACACAGAAGCTATTTTAATGAAACAGACTGACAGTCTGGCCGTAAAATGTACCTGATGAACTGGATTAAAGCCAAAAGAAAAAGAGCAAAAACTTGGAAGACATAAATCTAATGTTATCGTGTTTGCAATAACTTCTGAAATTGTTTCTGTCATTGAATGGTTACACTTACAAAGCTATCATACATCTTCAGCTGCAGTAATTAACTTTTTATTTTCTTTTTTATGATTCCAGAAAAAGGTGATTTAAGAGGTTTTGTCTCTTACAGACTGGTTGACAATGTTCACATCTGAGGAACAGTGTTATGTTATTATTACAAAACTGGTTCACATTCCTGGGGAACCTTGTGCCTTTCAGCACTGCAGACCATGTTAGGGGTTATGTTCTTCAGGAGAAACTGGTCATCTCTGCACTAGGTCAGTTGAGCTATTTGGTATTTATACTAATTCAGCAAGGGGAGTTATTTGATGAACTAGCAGTCACTGTGTAATTACCTGAGGACAAAACATTAGATACATAGAATATTGGATGTGGTTTCTTTAACCAAAAGAAATTTTCATTGCAAGATTTCCAAATACTGAAGAGGTATCCTGATCCTCATCTAGAAGTTTGTCATTTGCCTAGGTGAGTAGCTCCAGGGAAGAAGCCTTCAGCACAGGAGCAAGCAGAAGCACAATATCCAGGAGCCTCAATTCTGAGTGGCAAGAGCCACTGGGTGCAGCCCTGTCCATTATGTACCCTTGCCTCAAGAGACAAGTAGAGGGACTTTTTTTCCATGGGACATGATGAAATCCATTTCCGGGTCCTGAAGGAGCTGGTGAATGAAGTTGCTAAGCCAATGTCCGTCATATTAGAAAAATCATGGCAGTCAGGTAAAGATTCCTGTGATTGGAAAAAAGGAAATATAACCCCATTTTCAAGAAAAAGAAAATGGAAGACCCAGGGAACTACAGACCAGTCAGTCTCACCCCTGTGTCTGCAAAATCTTGGATCAGATTCTCCTGGAAGGCACGCTAAGGCATATGAAAAACAACAAGGTTTTGGTGACAGCCAGCATGGCTTCATTAAGGGGAAATCCTGCCTGAACAATTTGGTGGCCTTCTATGATGGGGCTACACAAATGATGCATAGGGTCAAAGCAGCTTAAATTATCTACCTGGACTTGTGCAAAGTGTTTGATGCTGTCCTACACAAAATAGAATCATAGAATAGTTAGGGCTGGAAAGGACCTCAAGATCATCTAGTTCCAAACCCCCTGCCATGGGCAGGGACACCTCACACTAAACCATATCACCCAATGCAATGTCCAACCCAACCTTCAACACCGCCAGCAGTGGAGCATTTACAACTTCCCTGAGCAACCCATTCCAGTGCCTCACCACCATCACAGGAAAGAATTTCTTCCTCATATCCAATCTAAACTTCCCCTGTTTAAGTTTGAACCCCTTACCCCTTGTCCTGTCACTACA
>JAOEHX010038206.1:6161-19990 GCA_025448015.1 Bolborhynchus lineola | reverse complement strand
TCTTCATATGGGAGGTGCTCCAGTCCCATGACCATCCTTGTGGCCCTCCTCTGGACTTGTTCCAACAGTTCCATGTCGTTTTTATGTTGAGGACACCAGAACTGCACACAATACTCCAAGTGCTGTCTCACGAGAGCAGAGCAGAGGGAAGGATCACCTCCCTCGACCTGCTGGTCATGCTCCTTTTGATGCAGCCCAGGATATGGCTGGCTTTCTGGGCTGCATGTGTACACTGCAGGCTCATGTTCATTTTCTCATTGGCCAACACTGCCAAGTTTTGGTCTGTAATATTTTGTTCAACTTCAGAATTGGATCAGTTTTGCATCACGATGGCAAATTTTCATCTGTGAGAAAGTGCTTACGAAAGTGTGCTCCCTCTCCGATCACTCACATTAAGGCAGGACTTAGAGGATGACTATTCAAAACATATGATTCACAGAAGTTGATCTAGCAACTGAAACTGCTTTTGCTATATTAACTGATTATAGTGCAAACAAATAAAAATGCTAATGCTATTTTGATATAGTTCAGTAGCATGAATTGAAATAAAACCAGTAAAATAGTTTTTGTATTTTAGATATTACTGAACCAAAACACTGTAATTCTGAAGCACTTTTTTTAATTTTTATTCAAATATATCATTAAAGAGAAGAAAGAAGTTGGAATTTTCTCAGAATACAATTCCTCTACCTTGCTAATTGCAGTGGCACTGTACTTCCCACCAGAGCACCCAGTTATTTTGCTTTGTAAACATTGTTCTTTTCCAAACCACATACATTTGTCTTGAACATTAGTTGCAAATTTAATTTTGATTATTAGAAGAATATATATTTTTATGTTGCAAGGTGCATTCAAATAGCGTTTAAACAATGATGCAATATTAAAATAATAAATCATTAATTTAAGTTCTTTTAAAATTACACTTGATCTGTATACAAAAGGCAACATTTCTTATTTACTGAAAAATCAAGAAATGCTTCTCTCAATTCCGATCTATTTAGTTAATTTCATATTTGCTCATATAGTCTTAACAGTTGAGGACATGGTTTGACAATGCAAAGCTGATGGCAGTAAGAGCAACTGAAATAGTTCGTATGCACAACAGTTGTCCAACTGTTCCACTTCCTAGCTGTGGTGCTAAACTATTTTTGAGATGGCTCTGAAGTGGAGCAGGGAACTGATCTAGATTAGAAAATGAAAAAACAAGTTAGCAACTGAAGGAGAAAGAGAAACTACTTCAGCTAAATGACTGCACTAGGGCTTCACTATGGCTATCACTGTGTCTTTCTCTTTTTAATTTGTCAAGAACTGCACTGAAACAATCATCACAGTCCACATTGGCTAGTGTATCAAGCTTTCATTAGAGAGCAATGACATTTAGTCTCTGCTAGGATGTAAGGGAACAATTTGCTATTGCTTTAAAATGACAGAGTAGGTCGAGTTGAATCTTTATTCCTATAAAACGTAATATTTTATTACTCACCACTTTTGTTGGGAAAAAAAGACTAAACCTGAATACATAAATAAAAGCATAGCAATAATCCATAATTGGATTTGCATCAAAACTTTGCATCAAAAATTTTTAGATGCTAAGAAATTATCTGCCCTTCATTGAAGATGTTGGAACCTTTGACCAAATAAATTTTCTTTCCAGTTCTGAATAAGTGATGCTCTCTACAAAGTGGAACTTGCCCTTCTATGAAATGTGTTAAAGAAAAATATCATACATATAGCAAGAATGTTGTATTACAAGGGTATGACGTTAATCATAGCAGATCACAGTGCTATGGCATAGCCAAAAATAAATGCAGCAAAGACAAGGAGAAACATGTACCACAATTTAAAATACAACTTCCATGCTCACAGCAGGATGACACTAATATATTAGACACAAAGAACTACTGGTAAGTGACCTCTATCAGTTATTATATAAAACAGTGTATACAGATTCTTAGAAAAGAATGTTACTTATTATGAAAAACAACTCCTGTGGCAGAATGACTACCTTTAAAAGCAGTTCAGGAAGAACACTGCTAGCCTGAACTGTTTACATAATCCCACTACATTCAATTGTGTGTCCAATAGCTGAATTATAGTAATAACACAATGTGTTGCTTACACTGCTCTTTGACAATGGCATATAACACACAGAATACATATCTATTTTTATGTTTGCAGGCTTCAGATTGCCAGAACAGGAAAGGAAGAAAATGAAATTAAATATGTTTCATGATACTGTGAACAAGATACAAGTATAAAATAAAGGAAGCATTATCCATGATTTAGCAGCTTGACTAATAGCTCTACAGCTGGAAAAGTACAATAATGATAAATCTGCAATTGCATTATTTTCATTAAAGTTTAACATATGTTTTATTCTGGAAGATGTAGACTATAATCACTTCTACAAGTGGTAAATAAATAAATTCTGTTCTCAGTCATATGAAACTTACCCTAGCAAAAGAAAATGGAAATTGCATAAAACTTGTTCTTTCTTCAAAAAAATCCAGAGGAAACTGAAAGGTCAGAAAATGCAAGCACTAGAAGGTCTCTATGATCTTTGGTTTCAAATTTCTCATCTTTATAACTAAAGCTAGCACATCAGCTTTCAGCAATTCTATCAGAAAAAATAATAGGCAAATGACAATGGTAGACTAGTTCTAACTATGAAAAACAAGGGGTCATTATGAAGTTTTGAACTAAGGTAAGCTAGACAATTCCTCACCCTGAAAAAAGTCCTTTATGACTCTTTCCTTAGACATGCATATTTCACATGTGGAAATTACATGAAACACCCTGAATCCCCTTCCAGTCTTGACAAAATGATTAAGATAACTGACAATCTGAAGAAGAAAACATGGCACAGAATACCCATGGACAGAGAAAACACCAAGAATTTACAATGCCACAAGTTAACTTCCTAAACAATGGCTAATTACTATTTTTAAGGAATAGTCAAGTAAGATTCATGAGTGAATATTCCTCATCACCCGAACTCATGGTAAAATTGTTGTAATAACTTCATGGAAATATTCTAGGTGAGATTCTTTCTCATTTCTTATTATGAATTTTAAATATTTCTTTCTATCTTCCTTCAAAGGAACCGTGTCATGGACTTCATTACACAAATGGCAGCACCCACACACTAAATAATTTAAAACTACTACAAAATTCTCAAAAATATTTTGATTCTATCTATAAGTATTTTGGATTAGAAAATTTTACCACTATGACCATTAGCCATGTTGTGAGAGCGTACAGACTTGAGGAAAATCATAGTTTTACAGTCTTTCAAGGAAAAGTGAACATCAGTGTTAAAAACAAACCAAAAACCCAGTGATAAAAAAAAAACAACCAAACAAAAAAAAAAACCCATAAAAAAACACCAACAAAAAATGTAGGCAGAAATGCAAACAAATATTCTGGAGTCTGTTCTGCAAGGAAGTTAATGACGCTTTCCTAAACCCCTGCCTTCTCTCCCAGTGTAAGATCACAGTAGAGCTCATAACAACTTGCAGGCAACTGTATAGCCCATGATTTACCTTTTAGCAGCAAGTATTTCTGCTGCTGAACCCAGAACAGCTTAGATCACTCCTGGGTTTCAACAGGTTGAGGAAAAAGCCCCATACTTATACAGCACAAAAAAGACAAAAAGAAGTACCTTCTACAATTTCAATTTACATTTGTACAGAATAATGAAAGTGAGAAAAATAAATAATGTGCATGAGGAAGACTCAGAATAGTATCTAGTGACAAGTTCTGTGAACACTTAAAGGAATAAACCCAGACCTACACCTCACCGTCTTGACATACGCTTTATTTGTCCCCCATGCTATTACTGCTACGAGAGCTTGTTCTCTACCCACCTGTCTGCTTTGCACTAAATATGGTAATTTTAATGAAAATTTTACCTTTCTCTGTAAATAGGTTCAGAGTTGCCTGCTAACATCTATGAACAGAATTCAGAAAAATACTAAAAGACGGCTAGCTTATCATAGGTACTCCATGGACTGTACCCAAAGACTTGAAGACACCTATCATATTCACTTTTGCCTATCAATAAAGTTTTGGTGGCCTATTTGATTACAATGATAACAAATATCACCAACCTGAAATTCCAGGCAAGTCTGTACTAGCAAAGTAAATCACAAACCTTAAGATACAGCAGTCCTGACTATTTTATCATGAATTAATCATAATTATTTACAGGAGTTCGGCTCTGTTACCAAGGTAATTTTACATATGATAACAATTAGAGTCACACACAAAAAGATTTCTAACATCTACTAAATACTTTCAAACAAATTCTACACCTGTTAAAGTTCTGAATAAGAATGATTTTTTTCTTTTTTTTTCAAACCATTAGGAGAAAATAGATTTTAATACAAAATAGAGAACAACTGCAATTAGAACCTCCTCTGAACAGTTAACTGCTTCAGATTTCCTTGTCTATTTTACAGCCCATGAAAAGAGCTTCTTATACGATTTTGTTTTCCATGTCTCTTCAGCTGTACCTGGCATTGTTACTACTCCTTACGATCTCTAATACTCAGTACAATTTGTATCTTATGTTCTGGTTCCAGATAGGTTAGTTTACAAACCAGAAGAAAAGCAGCTAATAGATTTAATATGAATTGGCTATTAGCAAAGTGGAAACCCCATTTTGGGAGAGAAAATGTTCACTAAGTTGGAAAAACATTTCTTATGAGAAAAAATACTTGCTATTAAAAGGCCTGGAAAAATGTTTCAACTTGCCTCCCTCAACTTTATCTTGTTTATGTCTCCTTCTACCACAACACTATTCTGTTCTTGACAGCCTCAGAAGAAGCAAATAGACAGGGCAAAATGCATCTGAAATCCAGCTATTGCTACTGGAAGAGCAGGAAACAGAGAGTGAGAAGGCTCAAAAATAAACAAAGAGAACAATTAATCAAAGCTAAAAGGAATTTTATGTAAGATGCAGTCAACATTTAGTATTTGCAGCTGTATAAATGATCAGGTACTAGTAGACATTAAGTGAAACATTTTGGATTTATGCTTGTTTTTCCTTGCAGATCTCTGCTCTTTTTTTCATAACATGGTGACATTGTATTAGATGGTTTTGACTAAACCTGATTGAATGCATCTTCTCTGTATGTATAAAATCATGATAGACTCGTAGAATCATAAAAGGGTCTGGGTTGGAAGAGACCTTAAAAGAACATTTGGTTCCAGCCTCCCTACCATGGGCAAGGACAGCTTCCACTGAACCAGGTAATAATTCTTCTGAATTTGCAAAAGCAGTATCTACTTCTTGTATGTGCTCAAAGCATGAAGATGTATCACTGTGTTCAATAAAACCACAGTTTTGAACACAGTTGACAGAATGGACAGAATGTATTCATTGAAGATACAGAACTTTGAACAGAATGATCCAGCAATACAAAACCGAAAAAAGTCAATCAAGTACTGCTGCAGCATTTTTTTCTTGAGAGAAAAAAATAAATCTAAGTTGGAAACCATTGAGGTAGCTTTACCCTTAAAAAATATGAGACATTTTAAATTAAAAATACACAAGCTAAGTCAGGCACACAAACACAGTAATATAAAAAATGGTTTATGCATTCAATAGTGTGAAATTAGCACTTTGTTTTGTTTGTGAGAATTATAGATGCAATTGAAAAAAAAACCACCAAAACCAAAACAAAAAAAAAAAAAACCAAAATCTTGCTTAAAGGAATGTTGCCAGCTCAAAAGAATAGCCACTGTTAGTAATCTACATCCAACGAATGCTGCTTCTGCTCCTTTTTGTGGAAAAAAAAAAAAAATCATTTCCTTTTGCTAACTTGCTATTGTTTTTTTCTATTAGGGCTGCTAGGAAGGAAAAATCAAAGATCTACAGACAAAATATTTTTTCCCATACTGTTATGACAATTGAAATGGATTCTTGAAGGGAATGGAAAAAAAGGGAAATAGGCAAAATAAATCTTGCACTGAATGGCACAGCTTTGCTACTTTATTCATTATATCAGCATATCCTACTGATAAAACTTACAGCTTCATCAAGTCAAACAGAAATTCTCAAATTCTTCTGGAAGTTTGCTCTAGTGGTATCTGCAAGAAATGTTCTCCTTAATTTTCCTCAGCTAACATATAGGACTTCACCAGCTCCAAATAAAGGAAAGACTATTTTTCTGAATACTTGCAAGTATTTTGTAAGAGAAAAGTTTAACTTAGAAATGAAAATACAGGATAAAATGAAACTTTTTTCTTTGATTTATTACAACTTCAGATTGGGTCTTCACTGGTGAGAAATCACATGCTATTTTCCTCCATTAATTCAAGCTTAAAAGCAATTCAGTTAAGAAATATAGAGGTAAAAGACAACATAAAAAGTAGAAAGCAAAATACCCTTTTCTTCTACTTCTGCTGCAAGCTTTCACTCCTATAGATATTATTCCAAAAACCTCCTGGCCACAGCAGTTGACATATGCCATGTTCTGCAGATGTAGCTGCAGTAACACAGCTGGACATAATGCTCTTTGCATCTGGTGCACAGATGTTTGATTGTGTCCTTGGTAGCTAGCCAGATTTTGAAGGATCCATTTAGTTCTTGGAGTGAAATTGAAAAAACAACAGAATAGTCCACTGACTAATAATACTTCAAATTTCTCTTAACTGCCTTAACCACTTTCACTGTTAAGCTGAGTCATTTTCTCTAACCTTTTCTAGAATTCAGGATCTAGAAGAGACAAATGAGTTGGAATTAAGTAGGCAAAAAATCAAAACCCTGCTGAAAGTTGACATCCCAGAACTATTGCTTTCAGTCTTTTTTCAGTGAGGATTCAATCCAAACCTCCTTGAAGACAATGAAAAAAATTAATGAGCTTTGGAATCAACCCTGAAAAACTGAAATGATTACTTAACCTAAGCCATTTCAACAGTGCTATCGCTGCTAAATTCTGTCGGAAACAATTCATCCTTCTTTAAAATATACACTCATACTCCACATAAATTACTGACATTTTAACAATGTCTTCTTCAAAATTGTAACAAATAATGAATAAATACAGACTTTAAAGAGACACACCTGCCTTTCTGGGAATACTTTTTTATGTCACAGGTCATCACTTTTTCATGAACTCAGCAAGACACCTTTATCCTTGTGATAATGTCACTGAAGTTGCAACTGCAGTGAACTTACTAAATAGTTACAATTGCAATGGAAATAATTGTGTGGAAATGAATTTTAAAATATCTGCACAATTAGATTATTTTCAAGATGCAAAATCAAAATTATGTATTTTCAACAGCAAAAAAGCCCAAAATCATTTACTCTGATTTTTCATATTAAAATATTGATTAAACTAAGATATTTTGTTTTGGAAAAAGAACATTTTGGTTTCAACAGAAGTATATTTTTGGATGGACAATCATCACAGTAAATATTTTTTACTAGCTTTCATTAATATAGCTGGTCTTCCTAATCCCATAAGCAACACTAAGATCATTAGCAGTATAACAATTACCTTGTTACCCAATTTCTTCAAGCTTCTGTTTCTTCCCTGTCTCACATTTCATGGTGTCCACACAAGACAGTAAAAAAAAAAAAAAAAAAAAGAAAAAGAAATCCTATTGAAAAACTAAGTCTCAATGTGAGTTTCATGCTTTCGTTGCCCATCCTGAAAGCTGATTCCATAACTGGCTATTCAGCTGCACTGGCCAAAAGGAAAAGAGACAAGTTTGTAGCTGGAGCAGTGCACCTCATGTATTTGACCTGTCCTTTTACTGTACACTGACAGTAAGCCCTGACCTGTATGCTGAGAGAGAAACCAGACAGCTGATGGTTGACTGGTTAAAGATTTGTTGAGAAATGAATTTTGAGTTAAAAATTGAGACTTGGCACTTATATGTATGAGATATATCAGTTTTGAAATTCATTCAGCCCTCAGACTTTAAGAGCTGCTGAAGAACATTGCAGTGGTGGCTTTCATCCATAAATGAAGTTGCACGTGTAACAGCTGAGAAAGCATGGTAAGTGGATGCTAAACATTCAAGGGGAGAAGGAATTTTTTACAGGGTGAAATCTTTTACCTCCCTTCTTGAGAACATAAGACTCTGGTAATAACCTGAGAATTTATCAGATTATAATCTAAAACTTGAATGTTTTTATTCTGATGAGATTTTTTCTCCTTTTACAGTAAAATAAAACAGAAAATTTAGTTTTTCCTTCTCTGACGATCCTTGGTTAGATTGCATCACCTAATTCAATTAAGTTATCAACTGTCCAAACCACAAGATACAACAGATAAATCCGAATGATGACAATAAATCAGCAGTAGCATATCAGCAACTTAAACATTCCCCCAATTTTACGCAACTGATTTGTAGTGGTAGAAACTGAAATGTTTATGTTCCCCAGAATGAGATCTGGCCCTCTGAAGCCAATTCAAAACAGCTTTTTCTTTTCTTTTTCTTAAACAGGAAAAAGAATTTCACTGCAATAGCAACATAATTCAGTCTACACGACACAGAATTCCAGACAATTTTGTTTAGCTTACACCTTTTGTCTATTATTTTGTATTTTTAATTCATGTAAATATTTGCAGGATTCAGCCAGCAATCTACCTTCCAGAAACAAAAAATAATAATTAAAAGGAAATCATATGGAAGAGTGAAAAGCAGATGCTGGGACAGCCTTCCCTTTTTTTCTCTACTCCTTACCTTTCTCATTTTCTTCTAAATTCTTGTTTAAAAGAACAGACTAAAAATACACATAGATGCATAAGAAATTAAGTTCCTGTAGAAATTGAAGGGTCACTAAATCTGCCAACAAGAAAGTTTAAAATGTGTTTCCATACCATACAAAACTATGAAGAATTTGTTAATTTGGAAAAGAGAGAGCTAATGAGAGAGGGCTACAGAAACATGAATTACGTGCAGAAAGTGAAGAGGAAACAATTATTTTCTGTTTCACAACACAGAAGAATGAAGAACACCCTAGAAAAAAAGCAGGCAGCAGACTTAAAGTAAGTCAGAACACATTTCCATACAGTACTTAATCTTACTGTGAAACTCACTGCCACAGGATAAAATGGAAGTCAAAAGGATTGGTTTAGTGGGAGGTGTCCCTGCCCATGGCAGGGGGGTTGGAACTAGGCGATCTTAAGGTCCTTTCCAAATCTAACTATTCTATGATTCTATAAATGCACACAAAAACAGGTAAAACAGGTTCATGGAGTATAACTCCATGAATAAGTGAGACAGTACTTCTGACTCAAGGCATTCCTGTATCACCGATTGTTGCAAGCTGGGAAGATGTAACAATGAAAGGGTGACCCTACACTGGCCCCTTTAATTTTTTGTTGGTGTCTATTACTGGTTAAGCTTGGAGACAGAAGGACAGTTACACAGCTATGAACCTAATCTATTAAGGGAAGTTTTAGATAATGGCATCAAATTATGGACATATTTTTAATTACTGTTGCCATTTCCTCAGATAGATGACAAGATCTTCCCCTTTTAGTCATAGAAAGTTAGTAAAAGAATGACAATCTGGAATGAAAGGAGATGCCACTTGGAGTATTTATTTCATTTATATACATACATCTATACAGCTCAACATGCATAAAACTTTTTGTAAGTTCCCTCCTCCCTCCCCCCACAAAATCTGTTCAATTACACTAAAATGAAAAACAGCACACTCCTCTTTTGAGCTGTTGGAGTCTCCAAAACATTTGAGAGCTGTTCTTTTAAAGATATGGGAAACCTACCAAAATACCAGATGTTTAATCAATACTCTTAACATTTTGGAAGTCTAGAGTGTGGAAAGGAAATGTCAATTGAATCACTCTGGAAACTCAGATCTTTTGATTTTCACAGTCTGCAATGCACAATATTGACAGTCAGAAAAAGTTGGCTTCCTTCTTAAAAATACAAATCTGTGAGCAAAACCTTCAACATCTCCAATACCATAAATGTATTTGCTTAAAAAAAAAAATCAACAAAAAAACCCCAAAGAAACCCCCACCAAAATCCCAGCACCATAAACAAACAACATTTTGCAGAGTTTCTTTGGAGATTTTGCCTGCATGTTTTAAGATATGAAATACTTCCTTAACTATTTCTTACATGGACACTTCCTTAGAAAGGAATGTATTTTCAACTTCTGAAGGTAAACAATGTTAACTTTTCAGAGTTCTACATCTTGACGGAAGTTTTCAAAATATAAGTACTTACAGCTATAAATATATATGAAAACACTTTTCAAATTAAGTTTGAGAAGTCTCAATTTATGTTAATGCACAAACCAGATATTTTTGTTAATACTAAACATCAGCCGCACTTAATCACTAGCACTGCATTTTTATGTTAAAGGCAAGAGAATTCTATTATACATATTTTGTTTTTTTATTACAGAGTTTAACTCCAGGACATCTTCTTATGCTAACTAACAGATGCCAAACTGCAGCCTCTGACTTTAAATAGGTCAGGAGATGCTTTTGCTGTTTCACACTATGCTCTTTTCAGAAACATGTCTACATCAAGAATTTAATTCACATGCTTCTGTACTCTCTAAAACAAACCCTCTTGTGAGCGTATTTATTCCGCCTTGCAATACTGAAGCATGATTACTTCAGTCGTTTGATATTTTCTTCTTCCATTGATAGCACGTCAAATGATACCATGACAGATGTACATGAAGCACTAGAAATATCTTTATTACAACTGCATTTAATCAGTAGGGGAAGTAGAAAATATATTTCTTATGTAACACATCAAACAAATGGCCAGAAACTGAGGTAGAAATGAAGAGAACAGGTTTGGTATGTCTCTCTACTGTGCCTTTTTAACTTGTTAATTTGTTTGACTCATCTTTTCAATGTATAACCACTGTTTCAAGACATCTCCATAATTACCTTAACAGGATAGAAGTTAAAAATTTTGATACTAGGGTTCTTCACTGGCATCCCCTAAATAACATGTCAGCTGTTTCCAATTTCCTGGTTTTATTATAAACATGTTTGTTAGCTGCTGTAGAGGCTGAAATAGGTTTAACACAAAATGTATGAAAATTCTTTACTTATATATACTTATGTTTGCTTTAAAAAAAACCAAACCAACTCAAAAAAAAAGTGCTATTTTTCCAGTAAATTCAAGCTAAATTGTGGTTCTTACTTTTTATTGGGGTTTATTTTCTTTAAGAAATTCTGAAACAGTTCGAAACATCAGCCTTATCTAGGATTAGAATTATTAGTACTACAGAGATACTAGGGGGTAAGAGGTACAAGATGTTAGATAAAAAAAAGAGAAAAAAAGTCTGTCTCTCCAGCCACCACCTCAGTTCTTAAACTCTTTGTCATTTAATTCCTGCCAAGTGCTGCCAAATTCCTGCACGGTCAAGGGTCCCTATAATTCTACCACTAAGGCTCTAAAAAAGCCTGCTACTCAGCATGCTAACACTGCCTGACTGCAATAGCAATGAACAGTCTAACATGTCTACATCTTGGAAGGATTCATGAAGTAGATAACTTTCCTCTAACTATTCGGTAAGCAATTGTGGTGAGTATTCTTAGGCCTACTTTAACTTTACAAAAACACAGCTATATACTGTTAGCATCTTAAGAAAGTACACTTGCAAATACTTCCTTGGAATGTTGGAGACCCGGGGTATCTTTTACAGTCCAATTCACAGATGAGTTTTCAAACTATGAAGATAAAGTTTACATGACATGTTTACTTCAATTTCTTATTTCTAATTTGCACAAAATTATAGGTGAAAGAAAGAACACTCCATGGTCTGTTGGCTAGTATCTTAATGTTGGAAGGCAGAGGAAGTACAGCGATCCACAGTTCCTGCTCCCCAAATATCTGAGTATTTAATATTCATGGAAGCTGCAGGTAGAGAGTCATCCACCTGTCTCCACACTGATATCCCAGCCGTCAGATCATAAAAGCCCCTTCTTGTCTACCTTTTCAGTCCAAGGAAAATTTAATTATTTAATGGGAACAGAGCTTATTCCTGCCTTCTAAACTGATGCTTAGAACTCTAACATGGGAGACAAAAGTGTAAAGCCATACTTCACCAGGAAGAAGTGGATGCACCACTGCATCACACGTATTGTTAGAGCCTGTCTGTCATGGTTTGACATCAGCTGGCAACTAGAGTACCATACACCCCAGGTGGGATGGGGGGAGAGTAGAAAGAATGTAAACCTCAACAGGCTGAGATAAGAACAGTTTAATAACCAAAGTACAATATAATAATACTAATATTGATAAGGAAAATAACAGAGAGAGAGAGAGATAAAACCAAAAGGGGAGAAAGAACAGAAACAACACACCCAACAATACACACAAGTGATGCACAGTACAACTGCTTACCACCAGCTGACTGATAACCCACCTGTTCCTGAGCAGTGATCAGTCCCTTCCAGGTGACTCCCCCCATTTATATACTGGGCATGAAGCGCTGTGGTACAGAATACCCCTTTGGCTAGTTTGTATCAGGTGCCCTGTCTTGGCTCCCTCCTGGTTTCTTGTTCCCCTCCTCCCCGGCAAAGCACAAGAGACTGAAAAGTCCCTGATCAGGATAAGTGCCACTTTGCAAACAAATACTCCCTAAATTAAAAATGAAATATACACATCTATTAATGCTGGACCAGGGGAAAAAAAATAAATTGAAATAATGCCGTCATTATAATCCTATCTACCTAAAATTCTAACCTATCCATAAAATGAAAAACTTTAAGAAACTACTGCTAAATGAAATATCAATAAGCTGAACTGTCACATCCACCTCTGATAAAATCTGAAGGTACGACGAAATCACGAAAGATCATACCCTGAAAGTTCAGAATTTCTGAAACCTAAACAGGCAAGCCCACTTGAACATATATACCTCTTTATATATAATTATCATCAGAAATATGACATTTTATATTCAGGAGAGATGGTCTGTCAGTTTGATTGAAAACATTATTGGTGAAGTCTTCACAACCCCTGACTAACTCAAGCAGAGCCCTGAACTTAACCTTTCCTTTGAACAGAACAGTAGGAAATAATAATTATTTGACTTAAGTGCAAACCATTCACATCACCTAATATCTGCACCTATCACATCAAAGAGGATCACCCCATCAGCCATCCATTCTGCAGACATTCTTAACATGAATCTCTACCATAACTACTGTCCTAGACTTACTGGAAGGTGAAGAACACCTATCTGCAATCAAAATAATACAATACTCAAAAATACTGATACCCTGCTTCAGTCTATGTCAGACGTCCTGACTGAAATCAGCTGAAATCCATGTTCCTCAGGTATAAGCCTGTGAACCTTAGTCTGCAATATAAAAAGTTGGAGCTCACCACAGCCGAAAGAAGAAAAAGGCGATGTTCACAACTATTGATAACTCCTCTCAGTTTTCTTGATCAGGACTGCCATACTACAAGAATTACTTTGGTTCTACAGCCTCTCCTGCCTTAACCCTAGTCTTCGCTAAAGACCATGAACTCCATGATGCCTGCAATTTAAGAAATGGATTTTCATATCAGCTGATAACCTCTCACACTTTATGCCTCTGCTGAAGTCATCAACAATATATGCACAGTGGCCACAATCTTGCTGAGCTCTAGCATTTGAGAAATTAAGGATAACAGTTGTATCAGTCGATGCAACTACCTGTTTCCCACCTGCAGCTATGAAGGTGTGAGACAGACCTATCTTTGACACCCATATTCAGTAGATGCTGAATCCTTGTCCTGGGTTCAGCAGTAGCAGTCGTTTTTCTCCTTCTTGGTTGTTGGTGCAGAGCTGTGTTGTTTTTTTTTTTCCTGACTTTCAGCTT